>OY292523.1:8586530-8754236 GCA_958496365.1 Subacronicta megacephala | reverse complement strand
GGAGGAAGACGAAGGTGTGCATAATGTTGCGCAAGTACTGCGTAGAGTTGCTGAGGCAACTGGAACGTCAGTACGGACTTGAAAAACTATATATATAATATCTGTGGACTATTTAAAATTTAAATGACATTTTAATGATTTTGTGAAAATTAAAGTTTTAGTTAGAATAGACTTTTAGTTATAAAACAATCTAGTAAGTCAACATATTACATGTTATCTTAACAAATTATTTATTTTATTTTCGAAATCATTTGAATACATTTCCGAACTCTAACACTTTATTACGCTCCCTGCTAGACAACAGACGAGGCTCTGGCGACCGAGCAATGGCGGTATAACCATACCCCCAGCTGGGTTACTGGCTGGAAGAGGCTAACGCGAGCCTTGGAATCCAAATAATTCCAAAAATGTCGGGAGTAAGAAGGCGTTACAAAAAAAAAAAAAAAAACTAAATATGGATGCAAAATTGAAAACTAGATTACCCCAGGAGGGTACCAGCTCTGCTGGAGAATCCCTCCCTGAGTCTAACTCAGGCAGCCCCTCGTATTCTGGGGGGGGGCACTCAGTTTTGCCAAATAAAAAAACAGCAGATTAGGGAAGAACACGGGCAGGTAGGTACCCAGTGCCACCCGTTGGAGAACCTCCACTGGTCAAAATAATACCAACAGCAACAAGAAGATGATCCAGCAGGCATTCCATCCAAGCCTTTTTATAAATCGGCCGAGAAGTTCTTCAGTAGGAAGCTCCTCAAAATCGGTCATAGCTACTGATCAAAAGCCAATGGAGGATGAAAAAACAGACCAAACCATTGAGAAACCAATTAGTTCATGTCCACCTGAGTGGCAAAGAGTACCATCAGAAACTAACCGCAAGAAGAGGAAAATGACACAGAGTCCCTCGCCAGAAGGAATTAAAACCTCGAACAGATTTAGTGGATTGACTGTGGATCTTACTGGAAAAGATGAAGAGGAAAAAAACAAAAAAACCAAGCAAGCCTCCTCCAATAGTTCTATATGGAGTAGAGGATGTGAGAAAACTCACTGAATTTCTTCAATCCGTAACAGAAAGGGATAACTTCACCTACAAAATAGTGAACCGAAACCAAATGAGAGTTACGTGTACAGAAATTGAAGTGTATAAAAAAACTAATATCATTAGTACGAGAAAATGGGCTAATTGGCCATACCTTTAACAGGAAAGACCAAAGAAACTATCGCATAGTAATAAAGAATCTGCATCATTCAACTCCTATAAGTGAAATAGTCGAAGCAATAAAAAGCACGGGGAACTCTGTGGCTGGAGAAATAATAAACGTAAAAAATGGCCCCGAAAAGAAACCGACATCAACCTTTTTTCGTGAACCTATTGCCAGGACCTAATCACAAAGCAGTAAAAGACTTAAGATACATATTCCACCCAATCTGTTATAGTCGAAGATCCAAAAAAGCGAAAGACAGTAGTACAATGCCATAGATGTCAGCAGTATGGACACTCCAAAAACTACTGCATGAGGCCTTTTCGCTGCGTGAAATGTGCACAATCGCATAAAACATCGGACTGCACCAAACACACGACGAACAACCCCTGCTAAGTGTGCACTGTGTGACGGCCCGCACCCTGCAAACTACAAAGGCTGTGAGGTGTACCGGGAAATACTCACCAGAAAAAACTGCTACGCCCCGCGCCCTACCAACTGAAAAATATAAACCCACGACCGCCCTACCAACTGAAAAATATAAACCAACGATAACTAAAGATAACATCACCAGTAGATACAATAACATACATAATACAAGCAATACCTCTGCCGGCGTACCACAGGGTGGCGTTCTATCTCCTCTACTTTTCGCAGTTTTTTATAAACTCTATTTCCAAACAACTACTTTCTTCCTACCATCTTTATGCTGATGATCTGCAGATTTACTGCCGGGCTCCCTTAGGAAGCCTGTCGCAAGCGGTTGACACAATAAATCAAGACCTAGCTTGTATTGGCGACTGGAGTAAGAGGTATGGACTTATGGTTAACCCCTCGAAGACTCAGGTTATTGTAGTGGGCAGCTCCAGAACCGTTTCTCGAATTGACTGGTCAACTCTTCCCCAAGTTTCCTTTGACAATGTTGTAATTCCTATTAGTGATAAAGTTAAAAATTTGGGGATTTATATTGATAAACATTTTTCCTGGACCGCTCAATTACAGGAAGTCAGTCGTAAGTTGTATGCATCTGCTGCGAGTCTGAAAAGACTACGCAATTTCTTGCCTACTACGACCAAAGTTGCGCTTGCTCAAACACTCCTTCTTCCCATCCTTGATTATGCTGATGTCAGCTATCTTGACCTTACAGAAGAGCAACTCGATAAACTTGAGCGTCTCCAAAATTTTTGTATAAGGTTCATATTCGGTTTACGCAAATATGACCATGTTTCAAATTTCCGAGTCAAACTCAAGTGGTTGCCAATTCGCCTTCGTCGGAATGCTCATATTCTCTCCCTACTTTACAATGTGCTTTTCCTGCCTTCTTCCCCCTTTTATCTTAAAAAACGTTTTGAGTTCCTCGGTGACTCTCACACTCGATTTTTACGGTCATCGGATAACTTGAGACTCAAAATGCCTATGCATTCCACAACTTTCTACGACAAGTCCTTCTCAGTGCAGGCTGCCCGTTTGTGGAATGCGTTGCCAGTGCCCATTAGGCGTGCGCAATCGCTGCCAATGTTCAAAAAGCTTGTGAAGGAACATTATTTGTCGCTTTAACTTGTATTGTAATATTTAATGCTATTTATGTATATATTATAGGTATATTATAATTATTTAATATTTATGGTAGATATATATATATATATATATATATTATTACTATACTATTATTATATTAAATTAAATTTAAGTTTTACTGTAATACTGCACCATTGTCAACCCCATTTATTTTGTTCTGTACCGATATGTCCATACCAAGGTTGCCTGGAAGAAATCGCAGTCTGCGATAAGGCCGCCCATTGTATGTTTTTATGAACAACTGTGTCCTATATATTTGTGATTTTATTGGTGTACAATAAAGTATATATAAATAAATAAATAAATACCTGGATATCTAACGAAAAACCAAATGAAAAAACAAAGAAGTACACATACGCAAATGCACTTACAAAAGAGTACACTGGAGAGGAGGCAGAATTCCAACATAAAACAACAAACAGTTTAGAAGAGGTACTAATGATACAAACCCAAAAATTTGATTTAATCCTACAACAAATGAGTGCTTTGACGCAACTCATAACATCACTCCTGAAGAAATTAACATAGGGTGGACACTACAGATGGCCACCTGGAACCCAAATGGATTAGCCCCTAACAAAGATGAGGTGGAAATTCTGATCAAGGAACATAAGCTCGATATTATCCTCATCTCTGAAGCTCACTGCACGAAGTCGTCTAATGTTAAGATTCAAGGATATACCACCTATACTACGTACCACCCTGACGGAACGGGACATGCTGGAACGGCAGTAATCATAAAAAACAATATTAAGCACCATCTATTACCCGAATTTAAGACAGAGGCAATTCAGGCTACTACAGTTGCTGTCGAAGATAGTTGTGGATACTTTAATGCTGCTGCAGTATATTGTCCCCCTAAGCACAAGATCTCTGAAAACATGTTTAGCGAATTCTTCAAGTCCCTGGGAGGGAGATTCATAGCCGGTGGAGACTGGAATTCAAAGCATACTTGCTGGGGATCTAGGCTCACTACGACTAGAGGTAGACAACTGCAAGCAAGCGTGACCAATAACAGCTTGCTTGCATTGTCCGCTTTTGAACCGACATACTGGCCATCAGACCCAAAGAAGATCCCCGACCTATTGGACTTTTACATTATCAAGGGGCTATCTCGGCATTATTTGAAGCCCGAACCATGTTGGGACAGCTCTTCTGACCACACCCCTGTCTTACTAACTGTTAGTACTATGATTATCGAAGTAGATAAACCAGCTACTCTGTACAATGGCCTAACCGATTGGGATTCTTTCCGGGATCACGTAGAAAAAAATATCGACCTTAAAGTAGCCCTAAAATGCCCAGAAGACATTGAAGAGGCTTCTAAACATATTACCATGACCATCCAAGAAGCCTGTTGGAAAACAACACCAATTCTGGAACACAAGTGTTCGGCTGTCAACCTTCCACTACAAATAAGAAATCAAATCTTAGAGAAAAGGAGGTTACGTCGTGTATGGCAACAAAGCAGACACAGAGAAGATAAGAAAGCACTTAATAAAGCCATTACACAACTTAAAACCACCCTTGAAGAGTGGCATAACACTACACTTGAAGCCAAGCTAGAGTCTCTCACTCCCACAGCTTCCACTAATTACTCGTTGTGGAGATTCACAAAATCTTATGGTGGACCACAAATAGCTAAGCCTCCTCTAAGAAGTTCTAACAGTTGGGCTAGAACTGCTCAAGAGAAAGCAAATCTCTTTGCCAAGCATTTGGCAACTACATTTTCTCCTAACTCTACAAATGACGACAAATTCGAAAAAAATGTCGATAGGATCCTGAGTCAACCGTACCAGATGGCACTACCACCAAAACCAGCTACTGTTAGAGAAATCTGGAGGACTATAAATGAGCTGAAGGACAGGAAAGCCCCAGGATTTGACTTGATCACGAAGGAAATCCTCAAGCAACTTCCCAAAAAAGCTGTTGTATACCTTACCATACTTTATAACGGCATACTAAGAGTGCAACATTTCCCGGCATTGTGGAAGGTTTCCCAGATTATAATGACACATAAGGCAGGCAAACCACCCCATGAAGCTGGATCGTATCGACCTATCAGCCTTTTACCAATCCTATCTAAGATCTGCGAAAAAGTAGTACTTAAGAGACTTCAGCCCATCCTAATTGGTAATAACATAATACCAAATCACCAATTTGGTTTCCGACAGCATCATTCGACGGTAGAGCAAGTACACCGGGTAACCAATAAGATCAGAGAGGCACTAGAAACCAAGCAATACTGCTCAGCAGCCTTCCTAGATATTAATCAAGCATTTGACAAAGTATGGCACAAAGGACTCCTGTATAAGCTAAGGAACAGTCTACCTCATAGCTACCACGCGCTAATGAAATCATACATGTCAGAGAGGATATTCCAAGTCAAAGAATCGGGTGTGACATCTGGATTCCACGACATCGAAGCAGGAGTTCCACAGGGGTCGGTGCTGGGACCTGTGCTCTACACAATATTTACTGCAGACCTACCAGAAGTGGCGGGCGTTACGACTGCTACGTTCGCAGATGATACTGCAATACTGGCGAATAACGAAAACCCACAAGTTGCATCGCGATTGCTCCAAACTGGACTGGACGCAATAAATAACTGGTTGAAGGCATGGAAAATGAAGGCAAGCGCAACCAAATCTGTACACATCACATTTACTCTAAAAAAGGGAGACTGCCCGCCAGTCCATCTTGGAGAAAGTAACCTGCCCCATAGCAATAGAGTAAAATATCTCGGCCTCCACCTTGATCGCAGACTCACATGGAAAGACCACATAAAGACCAAAAGAGAAGAGCTCAGTATAAAATATAGATCCATGCTCTGGCTGCTGGGACGCAACAGCAAACTCTCTGTGGACAACAAACTGCTGATCTATAAAGCAGTTCTAAAGCCAGTATGGATGTATGGCATACAGCTCTGGGGGAGTGCTAGCAGCTCTAATATCTCCATAATTCAAAGACTCCAGAACATTATCATACGCACAATCTCCAATGCCCCTTGGTTTGTTACAAACAACGAGATCCATGACAATCTCATGGTGAAAACTGTGATGGAGGAAATACGTCACATCTCAACAACCTACCAACAGCGGCTAGCCTCTCATCCTAATGTATTGGCAGCCCTTCTCAGACACCAACATTACCCCAACCGCTTGAAAAGGCATGTCATCATGGAGCTGCACAAGAGAATGTAGCTGCTCTTTCACAAGGGTAGTGCCCTCAATGGAGTGCACACCCGCCACGACAATAACCCCTCAACGCATCCATTCATAGTTGAAAGACTGATTGTGGATAAGTGTCAAAACAAAAAAAAAAAAAAAAACTTTATTACGCGACTGTAATTGCGCGGCCCCAAAGACGGCTAACTTCCGATCGGCTTACTTATTTTGAACAAACTGCACAGTTAGTTCGAAATAATTGTTGTTCAGCAGTAGTAAATTTTTATAGAAAAAGTCGGTATTAAGACAATTGAGGTTATATATGTTTCGCATTTTGTGATTATTTCATACCATCACGCATGTATTCCTCGGAGGGTTAGGCAGAGGTGATCTAATGTACACCCACAGTTCGCCGGTATGTTAGCGGCGAGCCTATTGCCATTCACCGGGCACAAATCCAGACTCAGAGCTGCTTCTGAGAATTTCATAGAAAAACCCAATAACACTGCTCGACCTGGGAATCGAACCCAGGACCTCTAGCGTAGCAGTCGCGCTTAGGACCACTAGATTAATGAGGCAGTCACCGATTGTGATTTTTTTTTTACTAATTTCGATTTTCGTCCTTGCGTCCCTGTGTATGATGACCGACCTGGTTAGCTACAAATACGAGATAAGATATTGTAGTCAGTAATTATTCTGATGTGTATGTGTAATTACGTATGAATTACGTAATTATAACTATTTTAGCCAAAAAATTAAAATTGTACATAAAACTATTGCCTAAAATAATTATGCATAAAACGTTCCACTGTGGCTTAGTAATTATTTTCTATAAAAATATGCAAGTAATTCGAATGTAAAGTTATCAAAATTCAAGTTAGTTGGCAGACTACTTTTAGCGTTCTGCGAACAAAACCATATGCAGGTTTAATTTTGATACATTTAATTTAATGAAAGTTATAACGCTTACTGACAATGATATACTAATAATTTTATGTTTTATCTTCTGCAGTCTCCCTGGGAGCACAGGTGATTGGAGAGGAGCAGTCCATTATGGAAACTTGTCTCATCATACTCAATAACCAAGGAAACTTCATTCCTGACAACAGAAATTTTGAATTTAGCGTTTGTGTAAGTATTTATATATTTTGTTCAGATATCATAATTATTTGCCAACCATCCCGCTCTTTGGGGGAGGCCTACGGTCAGCAGTGGACGGCGATAGGCTGATATGATGATGATGATGATGATGATGAATTATTTGTCTGTTTATGAACCACAATTATGAATTCGGATGTCAATCATCATCAATCTTCAGTTTTCTCAGTGTCTATACACTAGAGAATATTGATAAATATCAAACTGCCTTTTCTGCAAACTGAAAAATGGCTGACAATGGGGTACATTAAAAAACTGCTTCAATACGCTCGTCCCTTTACCGCCAGAAAAGGCTACATCATTGAACAGCGACAGAAAAAGCCATCAGAACCGGAAACGGTGAGGTAATATATGTACATTTTAAAAAGTACAAAACATTTTTTGTTCCTACCCAGGTATTGTTGCTGTTAATAAACTTAGTCCAGAACAATGAACCAAACACGCAGAGGCTGCTTAGTGCCCGCATTCGCATTGATAGCGAAGAAGACATCATATCGAGAAGCGTCAGCTCATTGGATCTTATTGTAGATCTATTCTATAAACGTGAAGAACTGGCTAGGTAAGTTCTCTTGACTGTTTCTGTAGTTTTTGTTTCTATATACAAACAACTGATCTCAGCCATTCAAAACTCAACTATCTTGAGCTATTGATAAACTCTGAAACTACAGAACCAATAATAAACCATTTAAACAATTTATTTTGCCTCACACAACACAATACATAAAAACCAAAAAATAAAAATAAACTTACGAAATAATATTATGTGTGGCAAGGAAACCAGCTCAGTAATTGCTGTGCGGAGGGCACAGCACTGATTTTCGGCTGGTCCCTGCCATTTGAGATATAACATTTTTTAATTTATGACGCGCACACGAAAGAAATAAAAAATATTTTCTTAACATAAACAATAAAGTATTAAGATTAAAATATATGTATATAAATAAATAATTGAGTTTATAATTATTTCAAGTTAATAATTATTTCACCAATAGCTGCATTATTCCCGATTAACATAGGCAATTTATTATCCCCTGGGATAACACAGAAAGGCGCGGGAAACTATAGGCCGACCGCTTAACTCGCGTATCGCCTGCGCGGTAAGAAGGGAGCGGGGGGAGATGTTAGCGGATAGGTGAAAGAGGTGCGCGGAGCAAAGAGCTTATGTCAAGTGCGGCAGTGGCTGTGCTCGCAGCGCGCGGTTGGTATTTTTGTTACGGACGCTTGGACCTTGTGCGTTAATACGCACAAGGTCCAAGATAAATCTCAAGATGAATCGCTCTTCCAGTTTTGCGAACAAAATTAACAAGCAAGCTAAAAAAATAGCATACAATGTATATTCCTTTTTTAAAGCCAGAAAACAAGATCATAATTTTACAGAGTATCTTGAAGACGTAAACCTAAAAAAACTTGTTGCTTAAGCTACAGGACTTTCGGTGACTACCATATGTAAAATAATAAAAGAAGGAAATGAACTGAAAGATGAACAAAATAATGTAAATTTTAAATCACCAAAAAAAATTAAACAAATCCGAAAGAAAAAAAATTGAACTTGACAGTTTTACAGAGGGCGTTGTTAGAAGAAAAATAACTCAATTTTATACGTGTTTAAGAAGGTTCCTACGTTATAAATTTTGAATGCGAAACTCAGAGAAGAAGGAATTTTAAATTGTGGCCGAGAATATTTGAGAACATTGATTCATAAACTTGGTTTTCGATTTAAGAAATGTCAATCAAAAAGAAAATTACTGATTGAACAACCAAACATCGTATCGTGGCGGTGGCATTATCTTAATGCGATAAAGAAGCACAGAAGAGATCAAAGAAACATTGTTTACCTCGATGAAACATATGTCAATTCGTCATTAAATGTACCAGCGTGTTGGCAATCCAATGAAGAACGAGGGGTGCTGTCGCATATTGGCAAAGGGCCACGTTTAATTATTGTACATGCTGGTGGACAAGCCGGATTTATCGATGGAGCTCTTTTAATTTTTAAATCCAAAAGCAAAACCGGAGATTATCATAGCGATATGAATTTTGTAAACTTCAGCAAATGGACTAGAGAAAAGCTGTTGCCAAATTTACCGCCAAGCTCAGTTATTATTATGGATAATGCCGCATACCACTCGGTACAAGAGGACAAAAAGCCTACAATGACATCCACAAAAGCCACCATGCAGACCTGGCTGCAAAGACACAATGTTAAATTTCGTCCGTCTTTAAGAATATGTGATTTATTGAATTTAATTAAACAACACGCGACAGAAAATACTTACAAAATAGATGAAATTTTAAAGGCGGCAGGTCATGAAGTCTTACGACTGCCTCCATATCATCCAGACTTGAACCCAATCGAATTGGTTTGGGGGGATATCAAAGGACAGCTCGCAATAATTGAAATTGATTCTAATTTAGACAAAAAAAAAATCTAATTTTGTTGTGGTAGGGCCACGCTGTTCGCAGCATGAATGGGCCGGCTTGACCGGGGAAGTACCACACTCTCGCAGAAGACCGACGTCCGAGTAGTAGCGTTTCGCTACTGCGCTTCGTTCGGTGAGCGAGAGGGCCGGAGGCCCAATTCCTCCCTCAATCCCCTTCCTTCTCCTTTTCTCCTTCCCCTCCCTTTCCCTAAATAGGCTCGGCAACGCATCTGCAACCTCTCTGGTTTTGGAGATGTCCATGGGCGGCGATGACTACTTACCATCAGGTAGCTCGACTGCACGTTTGCCGAGTTATACCATAAAAAAAAAGAAAAATACACTGGAACAGTTATTTGCCGAATTCTCTGTAGAAAAATGGGTTAACTGCGATAAACATGTACAAACTATTGAAGATGAATATTGTCTGCACGATCGCATCGTTGATGAAGAGATGGACCGATTTATTATTAATTTGCAAGATTCTGACTCCTCAAGCTACTCAGACAGTGATGATGATTCAAGCGATATGGATATAAGTGACGAATAGTACTATATTTTTTTTATCTGTGGTTAAATATTTCTTAAACGGAGTAAGTTATTGTTTTATGATTTTGTACCTATGAAGCTATTATAAAATATTTGTAAAACTTAAAAATAAATACTTAAAAAAGATACTTATTATTTTATTCTTTACCAACAATGTCTATCTCGAGATAAATCTTTGGATTATTGACTCCGTGTGTAGCGTTACCCGCCCCCGCTCCCTTCTTACCGCGCAGGCGATACGCGAGTTAAACGGTCGGCCTATAGTATTATTTTAATTATGGTGTCATTAGGATTTTCTCTTCTATACTAAGTGAGTCAAATGCTCTTATTGCAAAAACAATATTTTTGACCAAAGAATAAAAATATATATTGCAATCTTTTTGTATTTTAATAACTTTATAATCTTTGCATAGAAAATGTTCTTTGCAAAGATTATAATGAAGGAAATTATTTTAATGAAGGAAAAGATCGAAAATCCTGCCTGCCTTATAAAACTAGTTTTAATTCAATGTCTAATATTCGCGTAAGTGTTAGAAACCAGTATATTTAGGTATTACTTGGATATTTTATATAATTTAGATATGACTGCTATGATTTGTTTTACCAGGCGAGCTGAAGAAAATACTGACGCTCTTCTAGACGGTGAAAAGGAGCCAGACGATAATAATGATAAGAAGAAGCAATCCCAAGACGATATAGATGAAACTGTTGCGAAGTGTAAGTAAAAATGTACATAGTTTACATAGAAACGTCAATTGATGACTTGAATTGGACCACTTTGTGTTGGACTTTATACAAGTTATGAAGAGGCTGTTGTGTAATGGACCGTATTTTGAGTCATAAACGTATTTTGCACATTTTTTTCTGATCCCGTTACGAATAATGGATCCCGTCTTTCGTGATGACAGCAGTCGGCTGTTTTTTTTTCTGGTTTGAAATATTTATTAGAGATGAAACTGAAAGCTGTTTGCCCATATACTGGATATTCGCTTGCCTTATTGGCCGGACTTCTGCTGTCTGAATCGCGATATGGTTTCGTTCACATAATTTTGTTAGATGTGACAGATGTGACAAAGAATTTCTAATAAATAAGTTCAAATTCAAATTCAAATTCAAATATCTTTATTTGTAGAACATAGGTATAATTACATAAGGTGTTAACATAATTTTAGAGGGCGCTATGTCCAACCAAAAATGGTGTACAAATATTTTCTTAATAATTAGGTACCTATTTAAAATCTATTTAACAAATGAAATTGCAACAAATAAAAACATGAAAATAATGTAACCACAAGTTTTGAGTCTAAAATATAAAATTAAGATTTGTCGGATAGGTATTCATTACACGAATAATATGTTTTATTAATTAATAATTTAAGCAAAGCTGTTTTAAAATCTCTTATATTACTTAATTCCCTAATTGGAGAAGGGATCTTATTATATATTCTAGGCGCCATTCCTAAAAAGTTTTTAGTGTAGAGCGCAGTGTTATGTGAATTAGCACATATTTCATTATTATGTCGTTTAGACTGGAGTGTTTTGAATAAATGTATATTTGATTTTACAAATAAAGCTGTTTCTAGAATATACAAAGAAGGTAATGTAAGAAGTCTACATTTTTTGAAAAAAGGAATACAGCTGTCTGTTGGTTGCAATCTAAACATGGCACGTATGCACCTTTTTTGGGCCTTAAAAGCAATATGTGTATCCGTGGAATTTCCCCAGTATATTAATCCAAAACGAAGTGTTGAAGTGACGTAGGCTTTATATGCTACGAGAACAACAGATTCATTAACAATTTTTGACAGGTTGTAAAGTGCATATGAATATTGATTAATTTTTTTAGAAACGACTTCTACATGGAATTTCCAATTTAACTGACTATCAAGATAAATACCTAGAAACCTAGCGCTGTTTATTTCAGTTATCCTTTGATCTGTATAAGTTATGTTTAGGGTTGGTTTTTGAGTTCTTTGATTAAAAGTCATGATATTTGTTTTATTAATGTTAATTTTCAATTTATTACTATTTAACCAGTTCACAATTTCAAGTATAGAGCTGTTTATATCATTTTCGTATGTGTCAATATTTTTGCATGGAATAATAAGTGTACTGTCATCTGCAAATAAAACTGTTTTGTATTTGGTGCATTTTGGCAAATCATTGATATAAATCAGAAAGAGCAAAGGCCCAAGAACACTTCCTTGCGGAACACCACTGGTCGAATCTCTAACGTCTGAAATGTATGTAATTTCTTTTTTTGATGAAGCACAAATTTTATTAAGCACTGTCATTTGTTTTCTGCCATAAAGATATGATTTGAGTAAATTTAATATGTTGCCTCGAACCCCGTATCGCTCTAACTTACCCAGTAATATGTCATAATTTACATGATCAAACGCTTTAGACATGTCCATAAGCACTGCTGCAATAGGGTTTTTTTTATCAACATGACTAATTATTTCAGAAAATAATTCGTATACTGCTTTATTAATATTTCTGTTTTTCCGAAAGCCATATTGTTCATTTGCAAGTAAGGTGTTGGTTTCAAAGAATGAATTTAACGATCTATAAATAACTTTTTCAAAAATTTTTGACATTATTGGTATAAGAGCTATTGGACGGTAATTCGAAATAATATTTTTGTTGCCTTTCTTATACAGCGGTTTTATTATGGTCATTTTTAATATGTTTGGGAAATGACCATATTCTATCGATAGGTTAATTATAAAGCTTAATACGGGTGCTATGATATGTGCTACAAGTTTGATAATCCTAGTAGTGATTCCGTCGTGTCCAGCACTATTTGTGTTTTTTAATGAATTAATAACTTTGAATATTTCTAATGGATCCGTTGGTGTCATGAATAATGTTTTGGGATAATATTTTATACGCGATATAGCACTGGTGTTGTTACTTTGATCATTAAATGTAGGTTGTACTGAATCTATGAAGTAATCATTAAAGGCTGTTGCTATTTGCTTTGGATCACTGATGTGCTTATCCCCAACAGTGATATTATTTATAGGTTCAGAAGGAAACTTTTTTTTGCATCTATTAATTAGTTTCCACGTTGCTTTGGTTTTATTTTCTGCATTACATAATATGCGGCTATTATGACATTTTTGTGTCAAGTATATTATTTTTTTTAGGCGTTTTGAATATTGTTTGAATAATTGTTTGTTTGCGGCATTAGGTGAGCGTCTGTACTGCCATAGCATTTGTCTTTTCCGTCTACTGCAATTTTTTATACCTTTAGAAATCCAATTAACAGATTTATGCGTCCTTATTTTTGTTTTAATTATAGGAAAACACAAATCGTGAAATAGTTTAAATAAGTCATAGAATGAATTAAAAGCTGCTTCCGGATCAGAAGTATTATAAACCTCATTAAAACTTAGACTACTGATTGCTTCAATGAATTTAGATTTATTCTCAGTGTTATAATCTCGTCTTAGTATATACCAGTGATCAATCAAACAAGTCTTTTTTACGGGACATTTAAGTAGTTGTGCCGTATGATCAGATAGAGCCCATTCTAGAACTTCTCCACTACTACCTTTGATGTTATGTAAAATGTTGTCAATACAGGTTTGACTAGCCAAGCGTGTGGGTTGCTTAATACTCAGTGTGAGATTGAAGTTTAAAAGTAAGTGTTGAAATTCAGCAGATAATTTAGTATTTTTTAATGTGTCGATGTTAAAGTCACCGCAAAGCATTACCTTTTTACTCTTATTTCGACTGCAAATATGAAGCAAGTTATCAAGTTTTTCGAAGAAAATTGTAGTGGCATCATTGTTATATCTTGGAGGTCTATATATGCAGACAATAATCAATTTGTGTGCTAACAGTTCAATAGCACAGCATTCTATAATGTTTGGTACACTGTATTTCTTGATATCTAAACTTTCAAATTCATGTCCACATCTGACAATAATACAAGTACCTCCATTTCTACTATGCCTTGATGAGTGTGTTACAAGTTTGTAGTTAGGTATATATAAGTGTTCATTATCATTATCTTTCATATTATGTTCTGTAATGCACATTACATCTACAGGTTTTCCTTCGTTTGAAAGTACATTCAAATGTACACTTAATAGATCTGATTTTCCTATCAAACCATTAATATTTTGATGTAAGACATATATATGTTTATAAACGAAAAAGATCATTACTAGTATCATTACCGATAATTTCGGTTTGAGTTCCCTGATTTATAAATGTAAGTTTTGAAATGTCACTAGCTTGATTAGATTGAGATATTAAATTGCAGGAAACCTTTGGGTGTAAGTCTTTTAAGTAATTTATGAAAAGCATTAGGTTCTTAAGTATTCTCGCAAAAGCTTTGTTATTGATCTTAGAATTAAATTTCCAAAACATTTCATTTGTGTACTTTAAACAATAATTGGAATCAAAAAGATAGGCATATGTATTTAGTTCAGTGTCCGTATACATTAAATGATTAAAAATTTCAATTCGCTTATTAAATATTCCAAAATTTTTACTTAGTTTAAAGTTTGGGGAACATATTACAACATTCGTATTCACTATCTTTTTAAGCTCATTTTTCATATAATTTATAATTAATCTGTAGTTATTTGAGACTTCAAAGTCTCTTTCTCCTATGTAAATTATACAATAATCTTCGTTTGTGAAATCAATGAGTTTTTTATCTAAATTAGCAAATAGTTGTTTTATACCACTATTTGGCATCACATAATGACATAACTTATACTCTAAAAATGTATTTTCCGCGATGTCTAATATTTTATTAACATTATTACTAGAAATTATAGATATTTTTTTTAAATAATTGCATCTTGGAGTTGCCGCTGTGATACTTGTTTGGTGAGTCAAGAGTGGATGTGGTACTTCATCAATTTCTTGTTGCATATTTTCCTGAGTGTTGTAGATTTGAAATTTTTGAGGTGACAGACTAGTTGTTTTTCCTACGTTTTGTATTATCTCTTGGGATTTTAATTCATCCGTACTCATATATGTCAGGGATTTTGAACATTTCTTAGGTATTGATGTTGCGTCGCTATTCTCCGTAGTTCGTGTTTTAGTCCCTGTCTTCTTAATATAGCCTTGTGTGTTGCTGTTTAACTCGACTGTTTGAGGTTTATTATGCAACTCGATTATTTTGTTCAATTTTTCTATTTCATCATTGAGCTTTGTATTGTTAAAATTTAAATGCTCTATTTGTTGATATGCCGTCTGTAACTTCTCTTCCAGTAGGAGGTTTTTTTCGAGGAGATCTCTTATATTTTGATTATCATCCATTGACGTGTCAGGCAAGCTTAGAACAGTTGCATCGAAGAAAGTGGAACTATTGTCCAATGGGGCAATATTATTTAATGAGCTACTTCTTTGTGGTTTTCTGAAGGTAATATTTTCCGTACTATCACCCATGGTGAACTTTAATCAACTATATTGTATAAGTTTAAAATAGTATGTATAGTATATTCCAATGATATTTGTTTTTTTCCACTTTTCGGGTAACTATTTTGTACTGGCAACACTATATTTATGTTCCGTTATTCGTCGATAGGTGGTGTAGCCGTTTCAAACAGTACTTATAATTATTGAGTTTGCTACAAGACACTAGATGTCAGTACTAAATATCGATAAAACAGTATTTGAAGAGGCAGTAATTTCTAAAATTCGTCGCTAGATGCCGTTATTTTACTATGATAAAACAGACTTTTTGGATAAAACAGTTCTTTAGCACAGTCTACTTGTCGCTAGGTGGCGTTATTATACAAAGGTAAGAACACTACTTTCAAGATAAAACAGTACTTGGTTTCCACTACTGGCCGATCGAGGCGCTGTTGTGGCAATAGTTTCAAACTTATGGGAAAAAAAACCGTCGATAAGATTTATTATCTTAGCAAAGAATATGTTCCACCATTTTTTTATAATTGAGTAACATAATGTCACTGGTTCACTTAAAGATTTTAACTATAAAATATCACTGTGATAGCAATTTTTGAACATCTTGGCTATTTACTACACTCTCACTGTTAGTCAGCTCAATCATTATTTTCTCTAGCAAAACAACATCCATATCGAAGAAAACACTTGTACGTTATATTCACACTTAATAAGTTACTTTAACACTCAGTAGTGGTTACAAACATGAAACTTTATAATTAAATAAAAATATTTAAACTGTCGACAAGAACTTAGTGTTTACGTGACACAAGCAGTTGTTGTTTAATCGAGTGCTGACATCAAGAATAAGCAAATTTTACCCCGCGTTCACACTGACGACAAAACATGTTGCAAATTGCTACCTATCCTACTCACTCTTTGAGAGTTAGATAGATGTTTGCAACATGTTTTGTCGTCAGTGGGAAGTTCCCACTGGGAACGCGGGGTTAAAAATGTTCGTAATTTATACAAAACCTAGTATCCGGCCGGATATTAGCATACTATCCGGTATTCAGCCGGATATTCGTGTTATTTCTAATGTTTGTTGTGAATTTTCAGTGCTAGCGCGTGCTGGCGCGCACATGGAGCACAGCATGGTGGGCGCGTACATGGCGCTCCTGCTGGGGCACGCGGCGGGCGCGGGCGCGCACCACGCATGCGCAGTGCGCGCGCGCGTGCCGCTCTACGCGCCGCTGCTGCCCACGCTCAACAAGTACTACGCCTTCCTCTCGCTCACCGCCAGTGTAAGTATTACATGCCGTACATGGCGCTCCTGCTGGGGCACGCGGACCAAACAAATGACTTCAGGACCTGGCAAACCAGCTCCATCTTATAAGTATCTTTACCTGTAACATTTAACTGTCCTAGCATCCATACCCACTCACGGCGTGCAGACATTGTACTGTAGAAGCACCAGGTTTAATGTTTAGGGATCGTAATGCTTCTACTTTAAAAAAAACACTTGATTAAAGAATTCACGACTTCTTTTATTGTTCAAGGAATCAATCTTAGTCCTCTGACATTCATATATAATTATTTACTCTAGACATATTTCAAACTACTTACTTTTTTTGTTTAAATATTTCTACATGCCGGGACGCGCACATAAAAACTTCTTGTTACAAACTCCTACAGTACCTACGGACACCACGGACTAAGCAATTGCGTGTTGAAAAAAAACGTTTGTTTTGCTAAATTCATAGTTATCCTATTATATTTGAAATAACTTGTTAATATTTGATTGTATACATTATTAATAAGCATAAGGCAGCATTATGCACGCGGTTAGGTAGATGTTTTTGTACGCTAACAGGTTGTAATAGGGTGAACCTATTAACATTAACTGGGCATCAATCTTAGACCACATCGTTGCTTAACATCAAGCGTAGTAGTCAAACGCAAGCCTATCTATGATAAAAAAAAATTCAAAAAAAAACAGATTGTTATTAAATTTATAAAAATTATGCACGTCGTCAATGCACTTTTAACTGTTGCAGGCCGAAGCCGCCATCGTGGCTCACGTGAAGGCCACACAGCGGATCATAGAGTTTATGGAGGCCAGCGACAAGGAGGCCGCGGGCGCTGAGGAGGCGCCGCCCGCCGACGTGCCGCAGGACATGTCGCTCAGCAACCTCAACTACAGCATGCACTACAACAGCTCCAGCTCCGACCGCCTGTCCTCCTCCATGGACCTCGACAACACCTACCACTGAGACGCGACGCTGCTCTACGTCGCAACCATAAGGCTACAGCCCAGCCCAAAGAATTTATGGTCACCCTCCTTCTATGACCTTTCGAAGTTTCGTCGGCGTTCGCTAGATTTCACACAATAGCGAACCTATTCGTTGTCATTCCTTGGCCTGGACTGTACCCAGATTCATTTGATGAACTTGAAGTTCGTTTAGCCTTCAGATTTAATTATAAGTTTCGGTAATCTAAGCAGGTCGTTTAGGAGTAGCGGGAGTGTTTTAAGATAAAACGGAGATTTATTATTGTTCTGTTGGCTGATAGAGTTTATGTAGGGTATTGGATAGTGATGAGAAGTATTGATTTCGACGTGAACTTCCTATTCGCCGACGAATGGGAATAACACGTGGTTCTGTTAGTGCATGCATGTGTCTTAACAACATATAACTAAGCGTTTAGTGATTATGAGAGTCTTTGAACGGCTTGAGTTCATCTTTGTCATAAGACTTGTAAATACGAAACAAAACGACTAAGTAATCCTTGTATATTGTGAACACCCTTTAGCAATATTATAATATTATGCCATGTATAAAAGTGAAAACACTTTAGCAATATTATAATATTATGTCATGTATAAAAGTGAAAACAATGTTATGGGTGGTGGACGTTTGTTTGCACGCGGCTAATATAGGAAACTCTTCTCTTTGTATCGATATTTCTTCCTTCTCTATGATATTGTAAATATAAATCACAGACTGTTAAGGTGATAGTTATGTTGACGACATAGATATGGGTTATGAAGTCTTAATTAAATTGAGATATTCCGAGTTTAAGCCACTGAACTGGCAATATAAAAGTGCAAAAATAGTCGAGTAAGTGTATAATAGATATGTATTCTTTTATGTGAATATTGTGTCTGCACTTTTTGTATTATACTGCTCCGAGAGAGTTACAAATTATTAGAGTATTGTTCTATTGAGGCACAATCGTTTATTGTAAATAAATTTTAGCTAGTACCAATAGTTCGGTCTCTGTTGAGTAAATTTAGTGTAGGTACAGTGAATGATGTCCGGACATGTTGAGATGTACTGCGGGGAACGCTGTCTCACGAGATGGTGCAAAATGTACAAACACTCACTTCTATAGTCGCAAATGAGAGAATAACATGCTTAGTTATTAAATTATAGGACAATTTATGATGTTGGATTTTTAACCAGTTTTAGGACGAGACAGCGTGTTAATAATTATTTCCTTATCATCTAACTAACTTGTTTACAAAACTCCATTATCACAACCGACTGATGTCCATTAGGCAAAATTTTATTTTTATGATTGAAATGTAGGACTAATCATAAGGCACATAAATTACTTAATTTTATCTAGTATCGCATATTTAACGTTTTTCTAAGTGGACAATTCGAATATGTTAATACATTTTATAAGTTTTTTTATATATAATCGTCTATAGATGCGATACACTACAGGCCCATAAGATTAGTATTTTGTATAAAAACTTCGGCAAATAATTAGGCGTTACGGTTGCTTATATAATTATGAATTTTGTCCTTTACATCCCATGTATTTCTAAGAATTAGTTAAATATTTGGCACAATTTGGCTCTTTCAAGCACTCAATCAAATGTTGAATTATACTGTGTCGGTAACAGAACTTCATTCCTAATACACATTTATGTCAAGTTTTACGTGTTTGACGCATTTTGGGCTAAGCTTAATGACAATATCATTGAATTGGGAGGTCGTTTATACATTTTGATACATGAACATCTATACTCATGATTACGATTTTGTAACTGTTGCAAGTACCAACAGACTTATTACTGCTTTTCGTTACCGTGTGACGACATTTTCTGACAGCTTTACTTTATTTATAAGATAATCTTTTATTGACTAACTGGGATATAATATTGTGTAACTGAAGTCGTTAATTCACTGGATTTTGTTACTATACTGAAGGTTATATTTCAATAACTAAGGGTTTCCTTTCATTTATTTTTGTACAGCTATGATTCTTATTGCCTAAATTATATTTACGTAATTTATTGACCTATGTATGTATGAACTAAGCGTAGCTCTAAAGTGCATTTCGTTATGAAATTTTCATCTTTTTATCACCTGTGTTTTGAATAATATGTTGTTTTAAACTATTATCACGAGAGTTTGATATATTGAGAAATTATTATTGTATATGTAATGTGTAATTATGTTATAAAGTATTACGTGTAATTATTAAAAGAAGACAATTTAAATAACTTTTTGGTTTTATTTAAGAAATTCTAAAAAGCGAATGGCAATTTTTCAAATATTGTTTACAATACCTATTTATTATAGCATTAGACAAATAACTGTAATGAAGCCATCGTTATTTTGATATGTAAGCGTCTAATAAGCTCCGTTGTTTCTTGATAAATAACAGAGGGATTTATGTATTTACCATTTACCAATAAATTTTATCTCTATGCAATCATTTCATCAATATAACACAATACCTAACGTTATTTATCTAATACTATAGTAACTACAATATTTTCAACATGAAAAATTAAAAAACAATGTAGAATAATACTAATAAATAATATATTTTATATTTGTGTAAGTAAGTAAATATCTACATAACAGCCACCTAAATCGTCTTCTATATCCGTGCTTAACATCTGTCAAAGAGAAAGACATCAACCACGCGGGCGTATATTTTTTTCCCATGTACCAGCATACACGGCGACTTGTGGATAAATAATCACAAGAAGAATATGATTTCTTTGAGCCCTCCAATCCGTAATAATTTAATAACTACGCACATAAAATAACAGTTATGTAACGCAAATATAAAAATGACATAAAACCATGATCAATTAACCATCACTAACATGTTCTAAAAATATTAAATTCGTTCTACAGCATCAACACGAGCAATAGCAGGAGCTCGGATGCTCTGCCAATCTCCGGTCTCGGTGTAACGTTTGTTCACAGCCATCAGCTGCTCAAAGTTAGCTTTAGCAAGCTTATGTTTATTGCCAACTTTTTGAACCAACTCTTCGTCATAAACTTGTTCGGGATCTTCAAGTTTCAAATGAGCCTTCATTTCTTGTACAGTTACCAAGAAACAGTTCCACGGAGACCAGTCCTCATGAACATGCCATCTACACAGCCTCAACTCAGTGATGTCACTACATTCGCTAATCGCTGAATGTGAATGCCAAAGCTTCTCTACTATGAAAAAAATATCCTTCTCTTGAAGAACAAATGCTAATGAACCCCAACATTTACGCCGACGCTCGTCACGCTGCACAGCTCTCAGGATAAATTTGAAAGGCGTCATGTCTATCCAGCTGCGTTCGTTTACATCCTTCCAAGAGCATGACTTGCAGATCAAGCAACCACTCATCCTCGTGTTCAATGGGAAGTCCGTGTAAGGCTTTACCTGATGACATAATTCACAGAAGTAAAGCTTGCTATCCTCCATTTTCTTATAGTCTCTCACATCTTTATACTTGGTTACACCAGAATTAAGTTCAGATGTTTGAATTAACCGGAAAACGCTTCCAGCTACTCGGCGTCTTAGGAATTCCAGTTGGTGAGCATTATATCGTCTCACGAGTAGATCACATTCTTGATCCAAAAGAGTAATAACTTCTTCGGCTAAAGGATGGCGAAATTCTTGCAGCGCAAATTTCATGTCGACTAGAAGCTCTAGCCGTTCTTTTACTTCCATATCGGTGCGGATAAAAGAATTGTACAGCTCTTTCAGTTTTCTGGCTTTTTGAATTTCGACTGTTTCCATCATTATTAATTTACCACTGCGGCCATACCACGCTACAGGTTTGGATATTTCTTCTAAGAATCGTTTCTCTCGAATTTTCCGACTGTCTTCTCTCACTTTGGCTCTGTAATCTTCAATGCAACGCAGTAACTCGACTTCTTTATCAAGAAGTAATGAAAATTCAGCAATTTTTGGGCCTTTTGCATGTAAACGTGATATTCTGGCTATTTCAGCGTGTTTCCAACGATCAACCTATAAAAATAACGACGGTCAACAGTACGTAGTTTAGGACAACATACCTTAAGAAATCAGTGTAAAGATTAATGACGGTAGTTGCATACCCAAATTTATAAGCTGAAGCGAGGGTACGTCCCTAAACAATCCCTTTACGAAAATCCACGTAAATCTACCCCGTTATTAGCTCTATTGTGATAACGTAAGTGTTCTCAAGAGTGCAATGATGTTTGAATAGCCATCCCGTGATGCGAGCTAGTTGAACTATGGTTCCTCCTCTCCAAAATCATTATGGTGGAAGTGGTGCAATAACGTAAATGCAACAACGAGTGAGCGTGAAAGTCATGGGATTTACTGTTTGAAAATTGCAAATAGGTGAGTAGTGCCAACATAATATATATTGTTTATTTGGTTGGTTAGATATATGGTTTTTACAATATTGGCAATCACGCCAATGACGCTCGCGAAACCCAATTATAGGTAATATACCCAGACACTATTACCTATAGGGTAATAGTGTCTCGTTGGCATGCCTGCATACCAGCATGAATAGGTGGGCACGACCAAGGAAGTACTACCCTCCCTTAGGGGCAAGTCAGTCTCTTCCCAGGTAAAGAAGGAAAGGAGAAGGAGAGTTTTTCGTAATTGTTGTTCGCATTTTTTAGACACGCTGCTAGTCTATAGGCAGGGGTTGCCACATCAGGTGCGCCGCTGCTCGTTTGCCACAGATTAGCGTTAAAAACATACCCAATAGGGAGTTTTAAAAACAATTGTTTTCATGTAGATTTATAATAAAAAACGAAATTGGTCATTTGATTTCATTTTTAAGTAGTTGCTATTTTATTCATTGTTATTTTATTTTGTGCAGAGTAAGATTTACCTTCTGCACAAAATAAATAGCAGCTATGTATCTACTTACAGCAATTAATTTTTCCACTTGGACTTTTTTAGCTACTTTTGTTGGGTGACTTACCCATAGATTAATATGTATATTTGGACTTACCATTGCATATAATTGATCAAAATCTTCACGCGTCTTTGGAAAAGTTTTAGTAATAAGATCCCGTCGAAGACGTCTTTCCATTGCTTCTCGTTCCAGTCTGTCCTCCTCTTTCATTCTCTCTATTCTTTCCCTGTCAAATATGTGATAAAATAAATTCTCATATCGTGCTCACGTCATGAGCTACGCAATAATATTGCATGCTACGATCAGTGTTAGGCGTTAGTCGTTAGTATATTCTATTAGCACAGAATTTGCCGAAAGATCATTTTTGGAATTTTATTGGGTTACCGTCACTCAGGGGAACTACTTATTTTAACACATTTAAGAAATCATGGTCCTCTCACGGGACGAAAGATTTGTTTTCTATCGTGTCTGCATATTGATCCTTGCAAACAGCAAATAATCATAGAAAGTCCTTCATCGAACCTTTTAATTTCTCAATAGCTTACTAACATATCATTACATATTTTCAATATGCTCTAATTAGGTATAGGTTCCGACTTACTTGCATACATTTAACCATCTCTTCACTGCTTGCCGAAACTGATGATGTCTGAAGGCGCGTTGTACGATTGATGCGTAATGGTTATGGTTCAGCCGTTTAATCATCTGATCGTATGTTTCGTACGGTTTCGGGACGACTATTCTGTCAGTCACATTTGGAATATACGCGTGAACACTATTCATTTGCGTAGCGCGACTGTAGTTCGTGTCCTGGAATGATGTAATAAAACTTTGACACGATACAGTACGATTTGTTCAATAAACCTACCAGTGAGTTGGCTGTTTATTATTTAAAGAAATTCTGGGACATTTGTGATGGGATAGATCTACTTTCTGCATAAAATAATAAAATAAATGTGATGAAAATATGAATCTGAAAGATGTATCAATGATGAAAATACTTACATATATTCTTTCTTTTTCTTCAGCCGTTTGTGTGTCTCTACAATTTTTCGATTCTGGTGGCAAGTTCTCTGGTTTCTGTGGTGTTTGAGTGTAAGCATGGTGGTAGACGATGCCTGTGTAAGAAGAACAGAATACTATAAGTTAACATTCTAAACTAAACTTTGCACAATAACGTTCTTGTTACAAAGTAAATAAACCCAAAGGTACCTGTGTGGACGTTTCGGTATCCTCCTAAAAAAGGTTTCCGTATTGGTTCAGAAAATATTTCTACATTGATCTGTTTGACTGTCGTACCGAATGGTACTGTCACACTTAAAACATCATTAACTGGGATCTCTCTGTATAATTTTTCTAAATCCAATGTTGCATTATTTTTTGTCAATAATTCAACCTCAGCTATTCCATATTTGTCATAATCAATATCCATAAGCGCCATGCGATCTTTCAACGGATTTTCTCGTCTCAGAAATACCAAATTATCAGGATCCTGTTGAAATAGACCGGCTAAGTTTTTCTTTATCTCGTGAATTTTCATTATGGAATGATATGAACGAGTAAAATTAGCATTCTGATTGCGAATCTTGAACTTTATTGCTATAAATGGCATCTCTGTCTTTTTGGGCAGGACTGCATGCAGTAGTTCATGGACGTAAGATTCCTTTGGTATCGATGATAAAGAAAATTCTTCGGAATCCCTTGTAAAAACATCAATAGTGAGTGTGCCAAGCGGATCGGCTTTGAGTTCAGACAGCAGACTTGTATCTTTCAATACGTTTCTATTTTTAGTTAGTAAAAGGTTACTGTTTGACACGCTGAGTAATTTTGCTAATTTACGTTTAACATACTTAATAGGCGTAGTCGCTGGGAAGACTTTTGTGAACACATCGTTGGGGTTGAGGGGCGACTTGAAGGTCACAAGTATATGACTGATGGGGCATATCAACTGCTCTGCGTCTCTCGCACATGGTGCAGTCGGGTACCGAGACTTGCTCTCGTCGCGTGATGGTACAGTTTTGTAAGGTGGGGCTGTGAGTAACTTCTCTCGACCTAATTCACACTGGCACGCGACCACTCCTCTGGTATTTTGTGGATTCGTAGCAATTCCTAATAAAAGATGCACATCCGTTTTCTTCATGTTTAGAGAATCACTGGATTAGTCAGCTACTTAATTAAAAAATAAATAATAAATATTTATTTATATACTAATTTATAAACTTTGTACAAGACTTGACATAACAAATACTGACGATGACAATTGGCGTTGTTACTGTTGCTTAGTGGCGGACAATAACGGTTGCCAGGTAACACGGTCCAGGCACCCATTTGGTCTTATATACGGAGAGGCCAGAGAAGTGACATCCAAAGCACACTATACTAATCTATTGTCATAACCGGGCATACATCCAAACTCCGAGCTGCTACTAAGAATTTCATAGAAAAACCCAATAACACTAACGACTTAGGAATCGAACCCAGGACCCCCAGCGTAGTAGTCGCGATAAGACCTACTAGACTAATGAGGCAGATTTTTTCTAATAGCAAGACCTAGTTACCTAGATTCACTTTACATTCGAATGAGAATCAAAGATGTGCAGTAAGTACTTTTATAATTGGTTGTAGCTGTACTACAACAGCTACAACCAATCATAGTTTTCATATATGGGAAAAATCAACATTTCAAACTCGATCATAAATGGCACTCTACCATATTGAAGACCTATCGTGACGATGACTTTAATTGAATCGCCCTTGACCAAAATATGTAACGATAGACCAACCTACCTATGTTCTTTACAATCGTGATAGTTTTTAGATTCGTCATTTTGTGTCAGTTATATTGATTCTTATTTATCATACCATACCATCACACCTATATTTCCTAAAGGGTTAGGCAGAGAGGTTTTTACACCGGTTCGCAGGTGTGTTGAACGCTCATGTTATACATGCCCAGCCTTGCCCAGCCCATTACGATAAACCGGGCACAAATCCAAACTCCGAGCTAGACACTACTGTGAATTATTTCAGAGAAAAACCCTGCTCGACCTGGGAAGCGAACCTAAGAGTCCTAGCGTAGCTGTTGCATCTTAGACCACTACACTAATGACGCAGTTTAAACTATCCTTATTATTAACAGGTATAGTTTCGATCTGCTTTTACACCATGGTTCGTGGGTTCGAATCCCGCATGGAACAAGTACCTATTGTTGATGTGTCAGTGACAGTCATGGAATATGACCTATAAGGTATTTGTCCGAGATTTGGCTTACATGGGTGTTTGTATGGAAATAATTGTGTATGTAAATGCGTTTACGATATAGGAGCAAATGAGGTGGAAATTGTATAAAAGAAAGAATAGAAAAAAAAAACTTATGATCACAATGCCATTTCTGGGCGTATAATATTTTAATGCCAATACCTCAATTGCGATCATCCGATTGAGAGCTCTATAATATCTTAACACTGCGTGCAGGATGAACTAAGTACAGACCATAGAATTTAAACGGAAAACATCGGATGACCTTTTTAATAGGTAGGTATTTCTTATTATAAATTATCGTAGGTAGAGTTGTGAAACTCCTTGTTTACAGTCAGCTAGTAAAGAAACAAGGCGTCGTTTGTTCCATAAAGAATGAATTAACCGCTAAGCTTTAAAAACAAATTCCTTTGAAGAATATAAAAGATGCGAGTGTGCGTTCAACGTTTATAAATAGGTAATTTTCTGGTATGAAACTATTTTCTTTGTAAATTTATATCAAGGCAATTAGTTTTTCCAGCTCAGGTTTATAATAGGTACTTACTATAATAAAATGTTCATGGTGTTTTGATATCCATGCACGGAAGTAAAATATTATTGATCTTCTATAACTGAGACCTAAGTAGGTGGTTGATAGTTAATAAAAATTGAGAAAACAATAAAATTACAGCTCAATAAAAGAGCGAATGTGCCGAGCATAGCTGGCGTGATATTAAATTCCTCCGAAAACATAAAAATGATTTTCGATCGTAAAACTATAATTTACAGACGTAAAAATGCGCTGAGTTATAATATGTTACTCCAAGTCTGTTATGTGGACTAGGAATATTGCGTCGCGTGGTGGGCGACGTCGTACTTATTTTATCCTGTTATTTACGGTTGGTTTTTCTCAAGCGAAAGACTAGCTTACCAATCATCGTTCAGATTTTCCAGTAGGAATGTATATTTGTCTAAGGGCTACATTATGTTGGGCTTAGGTATACTTACTTATAAATAAATAGATACTACTTACTTATTTGAAAAAAAAACAGTCTCATTTGGGAAAAGGCTTGAAGAATGAAGATTCTTTAAAGAAATGTTGATCTCCTAAATGGGAATGGGAATAGGCTCGTCCCCAATTACATGTGACCTTAATATACCGGCGAAATGTGGGTGTACATGAGTAGGCCTCTGCCCAACCCTTTAAGGAATATAGGCGTGATAGTATATTATGTTATGATCTCTTAAAATAAGTAGAGTACATGTACACTACGCAGATATTTTAGTCATTACCCAAATTGGGGCCAGCGGTCAATCCAGCTAAAGGTGGTAAAATATTGATAGGTGTTTAATTTGGACCAACTATCGTCGTCTGTGACATATACGCCTCTATGCTAGGTGTTAAGGATGTCGATGACCAAGATAACTTAAAAATGCATGCTGTTTAATTTTGATGCAATGGATGAACCGACGTGAAAACTTAATAAACAGAGAGCAATAGGCTGCGGTCAGGTACAACCACCAGACCCGATTAAGACTTTTTTAGCTCAGCTGGTAATGATAACCCTTAACAACAACATTTTTTTTTTGTAAATATCCTAAAGATGGACAAAGAAAAAATGTTTACTTCCGTGGGAAGCAAATTGACGTATTTGTAATCTCACAACGAACCTATGGTCGTTGGACTTCTTAGTGTTTTTCGTTTGAATTGCAAACAAACGTTATACTAACTTTGTGTTGTGGTAGGGCCACGCTGTTCGCAGCATGAATGGGCCGGCTTGACCGGGGAAGTACCACACTCTCGCAGAAGACCGACGTCCGAGTAGTAGCGTTTCGTTACTGCGCTTCGTTCGGTGAGCGAGAGGGCCGGAGGCCCAATTCCTCCCCCAATCCCCTTCCTTCTCCTTTTCTCCTTCCCCTCCCTTTCCCTAAATAGGCTCGGCAACGCATCTGCAACTCCTTTGGTTTTGCAGATGTCCATGGGCGGCGATGACTACTTACCATCAGGTAGCTCGCCTGCTCGTTTGCCGAGTTATACCATAAAAAAAAATAAAAAACTAAAATAAATAAAAATTTAATAAAATTGTGTTATTTAAACTTTTATATATAACCTCTAATCTATTATAATTTCGTCGACGTTTTGAGTGGTTATAAAAAAGCCATAGGAATTTAGCATCAGCTGTCCGGACCCTTATAGGTTAATATTAATTCTTTACCTATCTGAAGGCATATCAAATGTCTTTAAACAGCTACGTGTAGGTTCGTAGGTATTAGCACGGTGCGACGACGGACGGGTTGCTCGTATTATTGCGTTTGTTCGGGCTCGTGTGCGTTCTGTAAACACGTGTTTTAATCAAGCCTGTTGCTTCGCTTCCGTTTGCTGCGGCCACTCGAAGCTCAGCAAAGAAAAACTTTGCATGTGTTTTATTACGACGGATGCGGACCACCCTGAGGGCTTAATTTCGATGTCGACCTGACTAGCTTTAATTGTTTTATTGTATGGAAGTGGATATAAAAATAAGGTTTAGGTTTGTGCGCAATTTGGATTTCCAGAGTTAGGGTCGGAAATTATATAAGTTAGTATCTATTAAATCATTTATTTATTTTGGTTGTGTTACCTTTTGTTTTTGGGAATTATTTTCTTTCAACTTACCGTAATTTTTTTTATGGTCCACAGTTCTACATTTCAGAATTGTAACACTGGGTCGGGCGCTAGGTTGACCTGGAAAAAATATAAAAAAAACATTTTTTTATTTATTGCATTCACTTGTTTTTTTTTTTACTGTGGTGACTAGGAAAATAAAAAAAGATAAAGTATTTTAAAACCTTCTCCAGTGCCTCGGTACATTACTGAACTATGAAAGTAGATTTACCATAAATCATAAGTAGTTGTTTTACTACTAGGCTACCTAGAACCTAATATAGAAATACCTTAATATACCCAAAAAGACTGTCTGTAACTTTTAATCGACTTCAAAGAAGAAAAGATGATTCTCCATTTAATGTCTTTTGTGTTAAATTCGGTAAGTCTTTCGGTGCCGTGTTTTGTTTAAAGGGCAGCGTCGCTGCCCAAACGCGCAATCTTCCCGTTGATAATAATCGAGAATGAACAATTTTATTGCGCTCGCGGGCAGGGGAGGGGGCGCAGGAGGGGAGGCGGTTCATTCGATTAAAGCTCGCTGTACACGGAAATTATCAAACGAAACGCACCGACAATTCAGCGGGCCGTGAGAGCCTCTACATTAATAGTTTTTGTTCCCCAACTCGCTCGTTTCGTCACAGAAAGGTAAAGTTTGGTCCAGCTTTTTCTTCTTTTGTGAACCGTTTGTTTTCAGTCAACTCTTATTTTGAAACACTCTTTTGGCTGTCTCGTATGCAATATTGAGCTCATAGCATCTCCATAATGTCATCCAAATGAACGTGTGTCCTTTGTGATTTAAAAATGTTGGACCATCAAAGAGTAAGTTTCATTTGAATTGCTTGCAGAACCCCTATAAATGTCACGTGGGATTTGAAAATATTACATATTATTAGTGTCGATGTCTCATTTAGAATTTTGTTCCTAACTTTCTTTTACACCTACCAAATAACTTAAGTATTTATCTGTTTCAAAAATTGCCCTCGATATTTTAAATATTGTACACTCGATTAGATAGTAGATGTGTATCTATTAAAACTTTATGTAGGATGCGACTAAATTACTTAAAATCCGTACCTAGCTGCAAAAAGTGCAATACCTACCGCACAATAAAACTTAGATCCTTACCGAATCTGTTTGTATAAAGTTTAGCTATGAACATAGCTATAAGTGTTTTATAGACGCAACACGGTCATACATCAAAATTCAAATTCAGTTTGTATTGAATGTTTGTTCAGATTTTCCAATTTCACCTCACGTTAATTTGTTTGTACGAATTTTACCGCACACGCAAACGATTCGATTAAAATTTAGCTCTATATTCAATCTAACTAACGGACGTTTTGTTAATGCACGCATGTAAAGCTAACACGCAGAACAAAGCCGCTCCGAACACTTATTTAAGCGAAGTTAATAGGCAAACATTAGTCGATCGCACACCGTTCTGTAGATCCGTTGTCCCTTTATTCGTAGTCGATATAACCAAAATATTATACGATTGTATTGTAGCAAACACGAATAATTGTAACACTGAAACTGAAACATCAATATGCTTAATGAGAGTTGATTAGCATCGACTACGTGCAAATTATGTAGGTTGACAACGCGCTGTTACAAATTGATGTACCTACCTGTACTATATTTGGGTATTAAATCAGTACACATCACATTTACGCTAACTATCCAGCAGTTATCGCAGACAGGCGCAGACTAGTCACAGATATAATTAAACAGCTCTCCGCTCATTAATAACATATTGAAACGAGACTGTCCCAAATAGCACTTGTATCGTAATGATAACTGGCATTCGAAATTTCATGGGTAATTGTAGTTATTGCCTCTTCTGAGTATTAAACACTGATGGTGATATAAGGTAATAAAAGGCGATAAAAAAGGACAACCTTTGATAGTTAATTCAATTAGTGATTAAATTTGTGTGCTTCTCCGCTCCCCGCGAGTCCAATTGAAAGCATCAATCGGACTATCATTAGCAGGTATTTAGCCTTTCCCCGGCTGCGGTTATCAGTCAATTTGTCGAGTGCATTTCCATCTGCGTCCACTCACCGATCCAAATATGCCCTATTAATTATTTATGAAATTAATACGATTGACAAAAACAACATGTGTATCATGATGGAGGGAGCGCGGTGCGCGTACATCATGCGTCTTTTATTCGATTATTGAAGCAGTGATTAGCGCCGAGCCATTGACGTAATAATTTATTCTAAACTGGTATAATGTTATGCGAGAGCAGCGGCCCTGTATGATATTATTTTTAATAGAATAACTCTAGTTGTTATTGCGTTGCGGAAATAAGTTTTTTTTGCAGCCTCAAATCATGAATTTTATACTAAGCACACCTAATTAATTGTGAGAATATTTTTGAAAGAGACATTCTATCTTAAAATAAAAATAATGAGTAAGTATCTAAATAGTATCAGATAAGAACCGGTCCTTATATTGTGAGCACGATTCTCTAACCTTGTAGGTACTATATATATTCCCACTAATAATGTTAACATTGATACCTACCTTTATAGCTTCATAAAAAGTTACTTAAGGGTAAAAATGTTACTAAGTACTTAACATGTAACCGTTAGCTGTGTACCCACGGTGCTAGCCACGATGATCAAATTTTTCCAATTACCCTATGGGAACCTATGGGATTTTCCCAAAATATCATATTAGTGCTCGCTTCCGTTATCCGAGAATAAAATTTCACTTCTCTTGTTGTGATACCTACTTATCATTACTACTTATTTTTTTCATATTTTTGCATATGTATGCATATCCATATAAATATTTCTTATATCTGGGATACATACCATCACGTTCGTATTCACCGAAATATGGCAGGGCTGAGTTGATGTACTCCCATTAAGTGGACCTACACCTCACTTACTTACCATCACACATGATTGCCATTAACTGCAAAAAAATCCTAACTACGAGCTACTCAGAATGTGAATCTGTAACAGCCGCGCTTGGAACCGCTAGACCAATGAAGCATCATCCTCCTAGCCGTCATCATTATCCTCCCCACTATGTTAAGGTAGCTTTCCAGATAAATAATTCACAATAGTTTCAAGACCTTCCTTTAAGGACCTTCAGACAACCACTAATCATTGTTATTCGTATCATTGTATTGTATACGTAGCTTGTAACAAAATGCATCCAATTAGATATAGGTAGATTGTTTTTATAAGCTCATTGAAATCACAAAATATTGGTCCTTTAAGACATTTGTTGGTATTTCTGTTGCTCTAAAAATACAAAACCACAGCGTAAATATTTCCATAAAAACTACCACCATACCTAGAGAATACGAATAAGTTAAGCTACACATCAAGTCCGAGTCATAGATGTTAATAAAAACGCATGCAATTCACATTTTACGTGAAAAATTATATTTTAGGTTCCTTCCGTACGACTGATTCGTCGGGTTTACTGTAGCCATATCTCAAGCGAGTTCATCACATATGCATATTATGACATAACTAGACACGTTTTATTGCCACACGGACAGACGCGCGACGTGGCCAAGGATTGGGGCGGCCGCACATCGCGTCTGCGATATTATGCGCCTAAGCAAGTACTTTAATATAACCACCTTTATGACACTCCCGTACAGCAAGTAGGTCCCGTTAATTTCGTATTTAAGTTGTGGAAATGAAAATAGGAAAGAATATTTAATTCTTGGTCCGTCTTTTTATTAAGCATATGATACAATGTATGCTTTATTGGATTATAAGAAGATCATGATACCTTTCTTTATATTTACGGGGGGAAACCTTCAAAAGGTGAACGGTCTTTGGGGAGTGTAAGATTCATTCACCCTGGTGGCCACCATTAGCATATAGAAGGGCGCACTGTGTCCTCTTAATATACCACTCCAGAGCCTGTAAGGGCACACACCTAGGTACCTAGTTGTACGATTATTGACTTCAGTAAACTATCTTAAAAAAAATAAAAACATCAAGACTGTAATGTAATGAAAATAATAGGAACTTATATTAAATAATACCTAATATAATTATAAAATGTTTAATGCTAATAATACTCAGTCAAGTGCCAAACTTTATACCTACAGCAAAGAAACGTTAAAGGATGTAAATTTGAATGTGCAGATACGCATGTCATCTAAATAACGTTGGCTAGGTTCTTCCAAATTTTGTGCCGTTTTTATTATGCCAAACGAAGCCTTAAACCGGTATGAACGCGACCCAGCGCGTTATGCTACAAAAGTTGTTGTTCCGATTGCGTAACTTTTAAATTTTTTGCATTCACAAAAGAAATTTCCTGACAAAGAGAACCGATTAAAATTTTGACGCAATGAGCGTGTTGGTTGGTGGTGGAACAAGAAATTAGCTGCCAATTGCATCGAACACACTATTATAAGTTGGGCTATTGTTTTACTGTTTTTAGAACTCGTTTGAAGTTATATTAACTCGCATACCTTTACGTTACCGTTAGCCCGGTACAGTTTGTGTGTATACTGTATTCGGTAGATTAACATTAATTTAAATAGAAGATAACATAATCGTCAAGTAGATTTAATGGTCTTCGATAAATTTGTAATACTTACCATTTTTAGGGTCCCTTACCTCAAAAGGAACCCTTACGGAATCACTTTCTTGTCCGTCCTTGTTAAGACTCTTTTTTTTCAGGATCGAGTGGAGATATCAATTTGAAATTAATAACAAGTAGGTAACCTACAAAAAAAAAACTTCAAAGTCCACGCAAAAAATACGTTGCTTTTAAAGCTTATACATACCATCACGCCTGTATTCCCCGAAGGGTTAGGCAGATGTGTACTTAATGTACACCCACAGTTCGCCGGTATGTTTAGGTCCCATGTAATAGGGGGCGAGCCTATTGCCATTCACCGGGCACAAATCCAGACTCCGAGCTGCTACTGAGAATTTCATAGAAAAACTCAATAACACTTTGCTCGACCTGGGGATCGAACCCAAGACCTCTAGCGTAGCAGTCGCGATTGGGACCACTAGACTAACGAGGCAGTCACTAGACTAACGAGGCAGTCCTAATACAATTTTAAAGCCTATGAAATTTAGTAATGTTAATGATAAAATTCACTTGATTTTTGATACACCAATAAACAAAATGTTTTTCTACTTATTATTATATCAAAATTGCTTACAATACATTAAATAACTTACAATCTAACAACCACAAGGGTTTTACCAGATCGCAGTAAATATCAATTCTGTAGTGCCCATCACAGGAATGGTACTAAGTAAAGAAGGCAAAGAATTACACATTAATAGTAGGTACATACCTACAGTAAATATTACCAAACAACTACTTACATTAGTTATTATTTATTTTTTAAACAAAGACATATTGATTTGTAAAATGAAAACAGTAGTAGGTCCGCATCGGCCTCGCCAGGCCTGTGTACAGAGGCGGACGGACCGACGGACTGACAAACATATTAGTATACGTGGGTAATGCCTAGTCAAACGGTCCGAGGGGCGTGCGTGATTGTGCGGGCGATCTCGGGATCTCCACTGTCCACGCAGCGTCATCGTCCCGTTGCATAACCATGGACTCTATAAAAACTTCCATCATTTATTATTTATTTGTATTTGTACAGCTGTTTTCAGTTTTACAATATATACATTTTACCGATTTATTCGATTATTTATTTATTTCCGTGCCCCTACGTTCGGATTTGATTACCATGATAGGCGAAGTATTAGATATGTATGAAATTGTCAGTACCAGTTTGGATTTGTGGCCGGTTAATGGTAATAGGCTCGCCCCCTATTAGATGCACAAACATAATGCCGAATAAGGAGTAGGTACAATAGTATACTTTCGCTTAACCTTTGCGTAATATAATCGTGATGATATATAATACATATTAGTATAAATAGTAATTAGTTATAAATAAATACATGTTTTGTCAGTTTCGTCTAACTTCGAGAGATTAGTGTCTTTATGGAGGTTCGTTGACCTTCAGTTTTAACGCGGATGCGTACTAAAACTAGTAGGTCTTGTTATAATAAAAAATAACTATAGCAGCAGAGCTATAAGCTGGTTTTAAATGGTTTATTTATCTCTTTATATCCACTTTATTACAGCTACCTATAGAAACTTAATTAACCATACGGTTAAACCGAATGTTGAAATTATTAATAATCGGTTAGTCAGCTATTAAATAAACTTCCTTTCTTTAAATGAGAAATTATATTTATTTTGCCTTTAGACTGCCTCATTAGATGAATCCTATTACATGGGACCTAAACATACTTGTTTTCTACATTGGTATACCTACTTCTGCCTAACCCTTGGCATGTATTGTTGTAATTGTAATAAATATTTCAAAGACACTTTTCCAAGTTTAGTTTTTATCAAACTAGATGGCGCTACATTTCATTTCTGACGACCGCTGAGAAGTAATACCGAAACAAAGTCAATGAATTATGGTATATTTTAAAGCCCGGACATAGTTTTGGAGTATATGATTGTAACCATGCAGGGCATTTTACGGATTTATACCATACTAGCTTTCTGCCCGCGGCTTCGCCCGCGTGCGGTAGCTGTAGCTTTCTATTGATGAGAGAATTTTCAAAATCGGTTCAGTAGATCCAGAGATTTGTAGCGACCACAAAAACATACTCAACACCTCCCGATAGTTAAACGGTATGTAATAATAATAATTTATACTTTATTGTACACCAGAAAATACATTATCAATGGTGGCCTCATTGCTATCTGCAATCTTTTGCAGGCTACCTCGAGCATGGTGTATATGTAGGTACCTATATGAGCATTTAATGTCCATAGTACTCTCATTTATAACCCCGAAGGGTTAGGCAGACGAGGTACTAATGTACACCCTCACTTCGCCAGTAGGTATGTTTAGTTCCCATGTAATATGGGGCGAGCCTATTGCCATTAACCGGGCACAAACCAGACTCCGAGTTGCTACTGAGAATTTCATAAAGACCCAATAACACTGCTCGACTTGGGCATCAAACCCAAGACCGTAAGCGTAGCAGTCGCGTTAGAGACCGCTAGACTAATGAATCAGTCTTAATTATTTATATAAATAAAAATTGACTAGGGATCAAACCATCTAACCGTTATTGATCTCTTTCAACTGTGAGTAAAATAAGTAACAAATTGTTTTTATGATAAAAAATAATTTATTTCATACAACTAACTATACCTACTTATATACAGTTACAAGTGAATGCTTTTATAAGATTTCCGGCAAAGGCTGTTTGAAATTCGCGCATATAATTTATTACTTTATCTCAGTAAAAATTTCAGTAAAAAATGTTATTTTTTTTGTAGTAGTGAGACACACACCTTTAAATAACGTACTACCAAATTAAATATTCTTAGATAAAAAAAATTACCATGTTATTCTTCGGTCGATTTCAATAATCTGTTAGTAAGTACATTTGCTTACTGAAGTTAGGATTTTGTACCTTACCTTCTTCATTACTTGTATAGACCCAGTGTCGAAATCATATATCTAGTAAGCAAATCAAGACAGATTTGTTATTAAAATCGGCCGTTAGGCACTTAAATACCTTTTAGTTTATTCATGCTGGTCACCGTAGAAAAATATCATATAGCCGAAGTAAGCACTTGGAATAAACTTGCACCGTCCGGGTACCTAATGTATAAATTCCAGTGATGCGGAAAACGCTTACATTTCACAGTTCCTTAGGAGCCTCTTACGGCTTAGTAGATTTCAACTTCGACAAATTCTAGCTAAGTAGGTAGCTAATCGACAAAAGTGGTTCTATGTGCGAATCTATGAATGGCGGTAACTGCAAACGAACATAAAAATGCACGTGTTTACCGACCCCGCAGGCCAATATCCAACAGACTGATTGCTTCTTTACTGTTACACGATAAAATTTTTATTAGATGCTCATAAAATGTACCCTGACGACTCGCGAGACCCAGTAGCCAATATATTTGAAACTACCCTGTAACCGACCTTTATAAAACTTAAGACTTTAAAAATTATGTGTGCTTTGAACACGCGTAATGTTTCCCAGTTTCTATTTATCGACATCAATTCTTAGTTATTTGAAAATATAACGACAAACACCAAATATAAAATGAAATAGAAGAAAGCAACGCAAGTTTTGTCTAATTTTGTTCTATTTGATTAATTCATAAAAAAAATAACAGCCGGTTGGTTGGCCCATCGAACCGTTCAAATCGTTTAGTAAACACCGAATAGGTCGTGTACAAGTGTGGTACAACGATTTTAATCGAATGGAAACGGAACAAAGTGAAAATGTACACCTCAATTATTCCAACAGTCGCTTGTGGACAAATATTCATAGGACCACGTGGCTACGGTTAACAAAGTTTTGATTCAATTGGTAATCATCCTGTAAAATTGTGTACATACATTGAAATTGTAAAGAGATGGAGTGAAGGATTTTTATAATTCAAATAAATGTTGATGACTCTGTGCTTGATAAAAATCATCAATAATAGCAACTAATAAATAATAATATGATAAGACTGATAACAATATCACCTAAAAAAAAATATTTTACTTTATCATAACCACATTTTTTATGTTCATTTATTAGACCGATCAAAAAAGGGTTGAATTAACTCTACACTACACTTACACTGTTCCTAATCAAGTGTCATATGTTCACTAGGTATTCTAGATGCATCAAGCTATTACACTAGACAAGCAATTTGTCAGCTGATCGAGTGGTCCTCATAATAGGTTGCATTCTTCAATGACAGTGACTCATATCGTTAATAGAGTTAATAGAATTCACTTACACGCGATCATTGCATAGTTGGGTGTATAAAAGAATATTGCCTTATTAGGTTGCCTATTGTAACTTACAGCGAGAAACGTTCGCAATTAAATTAGACGGCTGTTGAAATTGAAAAAGTTAATGGATTTCTAATAGAATTTTTTATACCTCCGTCATCCCGTGGAGCTAAGAATAACATGCCTTTTAGTGCTCTTTACACATTTTTATTTTGTTTGTTACTTTTGTTAAAATAAATAATTGTATTAGTATCAATAATGTTTGTCTAACAACAACAATTGCTTTTTCTAATTAATATTTTTTAGAAGAAAGTAATAATTGGAAGAATTATTAGACGTAAAGAAAATCATATTGTCATAGTAGATACCTTGAAATCTAAATCATATAAAAACCTATTTTTTTTTATTGTAATTGGGAATACCAGACACCGGCCTGATATTTAAACGTCTGGCATCCGGTGTATCTACATTGCATGGGTTACTATTCACCTTAATCTAATACCTACCTATAACACAAACGAGTTACCTTCTCCTATGCTAACATTTATCAGTCGCGTGACGTTTAGCCACGTATACCTATTATTTGACAGTGGCCAGTTCTATACATTTTTGATACTCATTAACGAAATATTTGGTCCTTTTAGAATATTTAATATGGGATATAATAAACCGTACATCAAAAATACTGATTGAGCAATAAAATTACTGATTGAACAGTGAAATTCTAAATACAGATATCGGTTAAGTTAGAACTGTGATTACACATCGACAGAATCAAATCGTGTCGCCGTTTTTAATATTTCAGTACCTAGTATTCTTTTTTATTTGACGGCTTTACTTCGACTTTTAATTAGCTCGTTTAAATACGAGCCATTTAATATATGTAAAATCTCATAAAGAATTCAATAAAACATAAAGCTTTGGTTCATGGCGTTTGGTCTCAGTTTGATTCGCCTCCAATAAAATACAAATAGACTCGATTGAAATGCAGGACGAGGCGGACTGTTTACTCCATGCCACACCGACCCGATGTCGTCCAAGGCAACGATAACTAAGATTGCTTTTTTCAGTTTCCAATCGCTTGTAAACTGTTAAAGTGCAAATTAAAAGTTCCATTAACTTGCCGTTTTAATGGAAACTCTCGATTGATGTTTTATAAAAATAATTTTGATTATTTAACTTCTATTGTGATCTGAATGGCTGTCACGTGTTACTTGTGTTCAATATTCTATGCAAGGAGTTATTTTAAATCTTATTCCTCACGGTAAGAATAATACATGTATACTATAGTAATAATACATATCTCCGTATGTTAGTATTATTATATATTAACTAGCTGTCCGCCCGAGGCTTCGCTCGCGAGAATTTTATATATAAGATATTACTAGCTCTTGCCTGTGGATTAACTCGTGTCTTAAAAGATTTCCTTATTTACCTACAACTCGGCGTTTAAGCGGAGTATGAAGATAAAAACTGAAACAAATTTTATATAAGATCTCCGGTAATAGTGTGATTATTTAAAACGTACCAAATTTCTTGCAGTTTTTGCGTTATGGGTATACATACAGACAGACAAAAAAATATATATAAAAGTGTCAGTCTACAGTCGGTCGGTCGAGCAACAATAAATCGGATAAACAAAAATAAAAAAGTCAAGATATGATTGGACACGGTAACACGATCTGCCTGCACAACCATTAAATTCTGAAAATAAGACTGCAGCTCATACCAGTAATATTTTGACGAAAACCTTTACGCCTATCAATAACCCCTTAATTAACTCTGTGAAGAGGTATTAATGCGATAACAGTTAATTAATAAACGATCAAGCGCTATTGAGCCAATAATGAATCAGTATTCCGTTCAGTGGTAATCTGGAAGAAAGGCGATTAACATGGAGCTCACGCTATGTAAGGTCACACTCTTGGTATCTTCTATTAATTCGTCATACCCTGAACCAGACAAGGTGCAGGGTATAATGGCTAACTCTTGGAGAATTATTTCAGATGGAATATTTAGCCTTCTCTTTTGTAACACTAACACTATATTTCTTCGTATATATTAGGTTAATTGCTGACGAATACATAATTATTGCATAAAAAAAATCAAAGGACCTCAATATTGGTTCTGTGTTAAATCTGTTCAATTGGTTTATTTCAGTTCCGTTCGTGCTAATTCTTATAACAGTACAGTGCAGAACTTCTCAGGAACATATGAGCACCGAAGATATTAATGTTATTTTAGATAAACTAATACAACAGACAAAAAAAAATGACACTGATCCCGTACCTGAGATGAATGACAGTCTTATTTCGACTGTGGATGCAGAACCAGGTAATGATTCAAATATATATTATTTCAAGACTTATATGGCTCCACGTATAAATTATAAATCCAGCAGTGAATTGCTACATGATAGTAGACGCTCAAATAATACTTTTCAAAGTATTGAAGAAGACAACGAGGATTTAAAATCAACACCTCACAAAACGGGTGATGAATCATACCTAGATACCGATAAGATGATAACAAGGAAATCTTACATAGAAACTGAAAATCAGAAACACGTTGTCCCTAGAATTCTACTTGAAGAACATGAAAATCCATATGCAGAATATAAAACAGGCAATGTAGACGAGAACGATATACTAGATGATTTATTAAAAAAAGAAATAGTTTCGGATTTTAAAACAATAAAAGATAATAAACAGATATCTTTCACACAACACACTCAACAAAATCAACTTGATATATTGCGCGACTATCCTCAGATTATCATTGACCATGTCACCTACGACGATGATGAAAATGATAAAGAATCTAAAAACATTAAAATAAAAGCGGCGCATGATGTTCAACACGTACAAAATGTAGTAAAGGGGGATAAAAATATCAAATTAGTAAATGCTCTTAAACAATCATTAAGAACTCGCTATAGTATACCAGAAGAAGAAATATTAGGTCGTAATTCACCCGAACAGTATGCGCCAAAAAAATACTTTTCTCCTGAAATGAAAGGTTTAATCGAAGCAATTGTGCAGAAGAAAGTGTTGCATGATGCTCTTTTGAAACAGAATACGGAAAGTGAATCACGAAAACAAAGTTTGCTGCTAGAAAAGATTTTACAGAAATTACCTGAAAATATGCAACCGAATAACAATGCGAAAGCTTCTTATTCACTTCACCAAGAAATAATTTCTCCAACAGAAATTAAGACTGTATCACAATTACGTAGCTCGCTAGAGTCTTTACACCATAATATGGGCCATCATCTAACGAACCCATATTTAAACATACTTCATGTGCCGCATAAATGGGAGCTCCATAACCGCCTATTGGCGACGTTGATACGTGTCTCCAGACCCAAGGCACTGAAACATTCTCGTGTTAGGGCTAGCACCATTAATAGAATTTTGTCTAACATGGATTATCAACCAATGTATTACGATTTATACAAGAAATAAAAATGTAATAAAAAGTATTCGTGTATTGTAATTATTACTTCAGTGCCTGAATTTCGGTCGTTCATAATCAGTCACCGGCAGCTAGTTAGCGAAGTTGTGAGTCGGGAACACAAAGAAGCTATCCGCAATTCGCAGTCTAACTAGTGAGCAGCGAGCAAACACGATCAAACCGAAGTCCAAACTGCGCTCAAAGATCTAGTTAGCTGCGGGATGACTCCACTGTTCATTGCCATGTTTGCTATTTGCTGACGTGGTTAAGAACAGTATATCTGCCGATGAGTTCAAACAATACCACTTAAGGAGGTGTAAATCTATTAGTTGCTGTAGAATATGTGGCTCTTTTCGGGAATTAATTAAACTCATATCTTAGAGAATTCGTGAGGGGTTTGTATTGTAGTTCGCATCTCTTCTTCGGTATAATAGAATTGTGTTCTACAGAAGCCACTATTTTCAGTTTTAGTTTTGATTATGTTTACCGTAAACATGAATTTTGATAAATGTGGACATAAAATTCCATAAAAACTACAAGTAGTCAAAAATAACGCACTGACTGAAATTAATATACAACAATATATATCTAAGAAGTGGGTAGTACCTACATGGTTATCACATAAGTAACGCAATATAATTATACAGGGTGTTTGATGATAGGTGATAGAAGAGGTCATTAGCTATCGCTTCAGGCCCAATAACTCATTCTTTGTCACAACGGTTTTTTTAACAACTTTTGAAACTTTATTTGGAAAAAATCCAGAACTCAGCATTAAACCTTCAATTTAAAAAAATCTAATTATTGTAAATTTAAATTTCAGTTTAATTTTGATGTCTACTCTTGTATGGTTCTATGAAATTCAAAATTACTTGCTAATAACGTCTTATTCCATTTTAAAAACCTCACAAAGTTTTTTGAAAAAGAAAAATTCAATTAAAACTCAACTTAAAATTGCTGTAAAAAAAATAACTAAAAGCGAATTCCCCAGCGAATTGGGATTCGCTATTACTTATTTAACAACAATTTTAAGTTGAGTTTTAATAGAATTTTGGCAAGCGATACACCAAACACCCTGTATATTTTGAAATTTTGTTACTTAGTAGTGTGTGCGTAATGTAGTACTACGCACCACGAGTCCTCAACCAAAAAATAAAAAAGTTGTATGGACATGTTTTCCTAAAGTGCCTACAAATTAGATAATATATTACAAGAAAGGTATTTTAATTTAATAAAGCTTAATGATTATTAAGAAAACCTATTTTTCATGAAAGTTTTTATAATATTGGAAAGCCACAGATATTACGATAGATTGATTTTGATATATTATATTAAATACGTAATTTTATTCTAAGTCCTAAGTAGTTTTTGTATGAAACCAATCTATATGTTGGTAAAACAAACACAAGAGTGTTTTCATAAAAAAACAACATTCAAAAAAAATGCAGGAAAAAGTGTATTAAAACACCTTGAAAATAGTATATATCGTTATTATCGCCTTCAGGCGTTGACACAGAACATTTCTAGTTCAGCGATCACGAGTCGCCACTGGTCGGATTCTGTTGCTAATAAAAACTTAATTACACGCCGCGGGCTTATTCCCGAATGAAATGTCAAAGTTCAGTTCAAGTTCCAGATCGTTTTATTATGACAACTTGATGATAGTCCTATTAATATGAGTATACACTATACATTCCGAATGTGTATAATAAATTAAATAAAAGGTGAAAGAAATTTGTAATGACTGCCTCATTAGTCTAGTGGTCCTAAGCGCGACTGCTAGGCTAGAGGTCCTGGGTTCGATCCCCAGGTCGAGCAAAGTGATATTGGGTTTTTCTGTGAAATTCTCAGTAGCAGCTCGGAATCTGGATTTGTGCCCGGTTAATGGCAATAGGCTCGCCCCCTATTACATGGGACTTAAACATACCGGCGAAATGTGGGTGTACATAAGTACACCTCTGCCTAACCCCTCGGGGGAATATCGGCGTGATGGTATGTTATGTTAAAGAAATTAAGAAATTGTACCAAAAGTGACACTTTTTTTTCCAATTCAGCTTCCGAGGTCCATCTCCGTGATGTACAATTGTGAAATTGTCCATGTTAAGGTGACGCGATGATGTCACTACCCCAATGAATGAATGACACGTTACTATGGCTTTGACCTACTTTCTTTAAGAATTTTCATAGCTGATTATATTTTCATTTCATATGGGACTAGGTACATCTGATTGATCTTACATTTGTCTAAATTCGTTGAAGTACTTACCTACTACAGCACTATATGACGAAAAATCATCGTAGTCGTTATATACATGTTATTATTGTTGTTTTTGTGGTTTATGTTAGTTTTACTTTTACTTAAACTTTTTTAACATAACATAACATAACATACCATCACGCCTGTATTCCCCGAAGAATTAGGCAGAGCAGTACTAATGTACGTACACCCACACTTTGCCGGAATGTTTAGGTCGTTAATATGGGGCGCGCCTATTGCCATTAACCGGGCACAAATCCAGACTCCGAGCTGCTACTGAGAATCTTACACTTTGCTCGACCTGGGAATTGAACCCCGGACCTCAAGCGTGACTACTACGCTTGAAGTCCTGGGTGGCGCTTAGGACAATTAGACTAATGAAGTAGTCTTTTTTATTTTCTAGTAATTTACCTTCACGTATGTCAACAAGAGAGGAGGTGCCAGGTGAATTAATTTTTCACTTCTGGCTGTTAGCGGCACATTATAACAAGACAACTTCACACTCGCAGTGGGGGGAGGGGGATAATCCTTGAGCGCGTATTTCCACAGCACGTGTTAATCTCTATGAGGAGCTTTCAATAGCGTTTCGCATATAGAAAAGTTTTGGTGAAAATGTTTCAAACACCTCACCGGCAACACGTCGGATGAACTTGTATGTTAATGTGTTTCCCCTTTGTGTCAGAGTAGACAGTTAAACATAATCCGGTATGCTTAACATGTTATTATTAATTGTGGTAGTTATTCAGTTCATTTTTAAAAAGTAAATATTAGGGTTCCCCTGTCACACCCTAAAGCCCCTTTAAACCCTCTAACTAACTTTTGCTCGGGAACACGCAGAAATATTAACTCGAAAAAATTATAAATACCTATGTCTAAAATTTCTTGAGCCAGTAAAAAAATTAAGTTTCCAAGCCAACACAATAAAAAATATCGCTATTTGTGCATATTTACTTGCAGTTTGTCCTTCAATCCGAGCAATGCAATGTTCGATCCTGTCATAGACTAACATCAGCATTGTTGATGATTTTGGTGAAAGTAGCAAGTTTGTAATAACCCTCAGTGCGCGAATCGATCTCGTATTAGATCACTTTTTTTTTCAAAACATAATTGTATATCGTGTAATGCATTAATAAGATATATATATATTTTTAAAAAGCTTACTAGCAATGTGGGTCGCACATTACTAGTAATCCTGTTAACCCCTCGTACTGAGCTAAATGCGTGTATTACAAGTGGGTTCACGTCGGAAGTGCAATGGGTGAGTTTCGAACCGGCAACCACATGATCGCAAGTCCGACGCTCTAGCCATTAGGCTACCGCCGCTTATTATAATATTATGTTAGGTAATAGTATTTAAGAATCTAATTATCTTATATTTTTTGTCACTTAATATTTATACTCCTCTTTCTATGAACCCTGCCCAGAACTAGCCAATGCAATCAACCATTTAATGAACCTGGTTTATGAAATGAAACATTTAACTTGACTGTTTATGTTTTCTAAACTGTGTTTGATTTCACATGAAAAATATAGCGCCCCTAGTCACAAGCCATGCACCAGCTTTTCCATTAGTCCGCAGAGTTAGACTTATTTAGAGTTGGAGTATATTATAGAAACTGCAATAATCCTGGTTAGAACAAAGTAAATATGTTCCCGCGTATATGTAGCTTTTAAGAAACTTATACAAATCCAATTTATTTTCCATTTCCTCACTTCATGAAAACTTAAATATGCTCGCAAGGTAAACCACTTTGAAAGCAATCCTTTGATCGAGCTTATCTGTTTATGCAAAACTCTATCAAAATTTGATGCCTCAAATACTAAACTTTACTTTTATATGATAGTTGGAAACTTGTTTAGGTATTATAATGACTCTAAACAAGTTTTAATTTGAAGACCCAAAATAATTATAAACTAAGTATTATCTTCAAGATCTTATGAAAGCGGACAACAAATTTAAGATAAAACAAATTGTTCTAGCTTATCTATTCCATAAGAAATTCTAAAATAGAGTTCGGTACAGGCGAGTTTAATAAGAATTCAAACGACAGCGCAGGTTACAGAGGCGCTCAACTTAATCCGGATAAGCGAACTGAATCGGGCAGGCATCATTTCATTACCCACTATCGCATCTGTTTAAACAAAAAGCATATTCTGTATGCAGTAGGTACGTATTGTTTAACGTACCCTCCTTTATCCTTTGCACCTTGTTGTTATTCAACAGACTTAACAAAAACTGAAGAATTAAATTGTACTTAATTTAATTATAAAATACACGAATTAATTAATAGTAGTGCGTGTTACGCTTGTTGCTGATAAAATCAATATCGCTTACACCACTGTCGCACTGTCGCATTGGTGATCTTAACAATTAATCTTAATTTGTGTCACTACTAGGTGGTAAAAATTCAATTAATTAAACTTCAGCTAGCTAGCAGCTGCAGCTCACACATCGTCTCAAACATAGCTTAAATTCTGTCTGATATCTGATATGAAGTAAATCAGTAAAGAATAATCTACAAACGACGTTTCTCATAATCCTAAAAATTAAAGAACGTTCGATTAATTCGTTTTAAGAGCAATCTATTTCTTTGTAAGAGATTTAACTTATACCCATCAAGGATCATATTATAAACACAATGCATGAACAACTACAAGCGTCAGAAAATTAAACTAAACTACTTACGAACTGTAAGGATGGCGCTCTGTAGGTCCTTTTTAAAAAAAACACAATTTACACTGCTGAATGGTTTGGTTTATTGCCAAAATTAAGATTAAAAATTAAGGTGACAAAATATAGAAGGAAACGTATGGATCGGACAACGGTTGGTAATCGACTCTCTGTAACACAACTCTGGAAACAGTTTTATATAAATTACAATTGTATATGTCAGCGTTTACTGCATACAAAGACAATGCATAACATCTCCCCCCTTTAAGACGGAGAATTATCCTTAAAATATTCGAAGTCATAAAATTACAAAAGTTTAAAAATGACATCACAATCAGCAGTAAACTAATTTAAGCTAGTTATACAATAGTATGTTTTATTTATTTATTTAATTATATATATTTAATTATATTTTATCTTTAGTCCTTTAGGTAATAGAAATTATGTTTTATTTTTAATAAAATGAATCAAAAACTACTTATGTTTCGATTCGATTCGGAGTGTCTAAAAACAACTTTATTTTTTGTTTTATTAATTTCTATTTCCGGAAGACTTTTAATTGACTTCCTGTCGCATTCAATGGATTCATCTGAAATATTAGTTAATTCAAGAGTAGCTGCAGTATTAGTTTTATAAGTTTTTTTATTGTTATGACATTGATTAAAGATTTGAATGCAACAAGATGTATTTTTACAACAATTCGGGAAACATTTTTTATAAATTCTATATATTATATAGGTAATTATTAGACAAATTATAATAATAGTAATAGCAGAATAGTAATGTCCATATTTCAGTATATGGGACTGATTTTCAGCCTGACGTATTTGACTTTCTAAATTATCTAATTTATGAGAGGCTACGCTTAATGATTCTAAGTCCATATTAGTCAAAGTTATTGGAGAAATATTGTGTAAACTATTATTAATCAAATTAAATTTGCAACAATCATCTTCAATTATATTAAAGTTAATAGATAGTTGGCTTGGCAAGACAGTTTTATATTTTCGAGATGGATACATTTGTAGGGTTTGAAAATATGCAATACAATTATTATGTAAAGATAATATTCCAGTACCTTTTAAAGTAAAATCATTAATTTCATTGTTACATTTTATAGTTAATTTATTAGGTTTTGATTGTACATAAATATATCTTCCGTCATTAAGTTTTTGCCAAAGATTAATATAACCATAAATTATTTTTGACTCACATATATCAGGAAGTGTTAGAGTAACTTCAGTTAACAACTTCGTTTCACATGTTGGGTTATTAATAGTAGATAAAATAGAAGGAAGTGGACATATAATATACTCTAAATTAGTACTTTTACAGTCACTTAAACTATCTAATAATGCGTAACTTAATCTATCATCCGTTACAGCCACGTATAGTTTGGTCGGGTGAATGAGACCATATGACAAAAAATTGTTTATTTCATGTGGTGTAGGTAACGGTAGATTCTTATAAACACTAAATTTAACTGGATTAATTAAAGGAATTTCAATAACAAACATTAATTTGTTATTATAATAATAAGAAGTTAACCTAGATAAATCAATTATATTATGAATGTTCTGTAAGGACAATGGAGCAGGAAATTCTAAGTTTTTTATATTTATTTTGTTACTAGAAAGTTCATTAAACAATTTTGTAGGCGTTAAAACATAAGGATGTAGAATGTTTGCTTTTGCAAATAAAATTGAGTTTAAAATTGTATCTAAAATATTAGAAATTGACAATAAAGAACCTTCCATTACGTTAATTAAATTATTAAATTTTTCAGTATTTATTAATTTAGAATTATCCTTAGAATTTTCTGAAAGTACGTAGTTAAGTTTTTCTATTTGTTTATTTAATCTTAGTTCATTATTATTTAATTTTAAGATAGAAGCATTAAAATTATGAATGGTAGATTGTACAATATGTATATTGTCTTTCATTAATGAAAATATATGATTTTCATTTTGTTGGCAATTAGTAATAGCTTCATCATATTTTCGGGCATCATCGGCATCTAATGTACCAAAGAAAAATTTCAGAATCTCACCACCGAACTCAAGAGCTCTCTTAAAACGGTTTGAAGGGTTTTCAGAAATAAGGTGAGACAGTGAATCATATTTAAGATTATTAGCGTTAATAAGAATTTCTAAAGGGTTAATCATATCCTTACAATCAATAGTTAAAGAAGCCATATTCTGAGCTTTTTCACAAAAGCTAGAAATGCTTAAAATGCTTTTATCAATTTTATTTAAATAAGGTTTGACTGGTACTATATCAACATAAGTGATTACATTCCAGTAATCATTATAGAAATATGCAATAGAAGTCGGGTCGAAGAATATTCCGGGACTATGTGATATAGTCTGGATTGGTTCCGAATAACTCGTTTGGAAGAAAAACCTGAAACAATTATAATTATAATTTTATGCTGGTTTTATTTCATTTATATGATATTTTAAATGTTTTCTATTTATGCAAAGTGTAACATTATTTTTTCCATGAGTTTTTATTATCTTGAATGGTCCCTTCCAGATTGGGGACAAAGCTTTACGCATCCTATGATGTTGTTTTAAATAAACTAAATCTCCTGTCTTATAAGTTTTGCTTGTACTAGAAACGTCATAATATTTCTTTGAGGACTCCTTACTCTTATTAATATTTTCCAATGCTTTTTCTCGGGAGTATTTCATTCGATATTGCAAAGCACGAATATATTCTTGATAAGTTGTGTTATCAGAAGGATTGTATAAACTACTAGGGATAGATGGCTTATGGCCATATAATAACTCGAAGGGAGTAAATTCTGTAGTACAATGCGGAGTTGTATTATATGATAAAATCGCTGTGGCTAGATAACAATGCCAATCGTCCTGATTATCATTAACGAAGGACTTTAAATATTCTTTAAGTGTAGCATGACTACGTTCAAGTGCGCCATTTGTCTGAGGGTGGTATGGCGTTGAAAATAGATTTTTTATTTTAAGAATTTCGGTTAACTGCCTAAATAGCTCGGAAGTAAAACAAGTACCTTGATCGGTAAGAATCATTTTTGGAAAACCGAATAATGATATGAAATGAATGAGGTTACGTGCTACTTCATCGGTTGTTGAAGTAATCATTGGATAGGCACATGAAAATTTCGTTAGATCGTCCTGCAAGGTTAAAATATACTTAAATTTTTGAAGGCCAGCCTCGGGTAGAGTACCGACGATATCTAGAGCTAATCTTTCAAATGGTTTACTACTAGAGGACATTAATACCCGGGTGTCCCGCTATGGTGGTCCCGTGGTTTTCTTTAAGAATATTTTGCACCTCGGTAGGGGTAGGATAAAATATTTGATTTTTGTAAATATGAACTTTAAATATTTGTGCCATGGAAAACATAGGAAATCATGTTATAAATTTTCACATAAACTAATTTAGTAAAAGGTTCTGAAAAGTCTGAAATAGCTAGTTCTTTATCGTAATCATCTTTAGATATTATTTGATCTCTTAGTTGTATTAATAGATTGTAAACAGTTTTATAACTAGTTTCATCATAATGATGAATCTTTGTAAAAACGAAAAAGAATATTTTATTTTTTGAATCAAATGATTTTACAGTTTCAGCTTCTCGCTCAGCTGATAACAACTCATTAGAGTTTTCAATCATCGATAAGATTTGTTCAGTATTTGGCATAGAACTATCAAAATCCAAAGAAACTGGACAAGCAATTAATTTTTGTTTGGCCAAATGTAAACCTTGGTTGTGCTCTTCAATTTGTGTATCATTAGAAGTAGATTTAATAAATTGTTTTTTGAAGTATATTTCATATGTTGTATTATTAAGCATAGAATGATTGATAGCATTTACTGGATTGCGAGATAGAGCATCTGCATTAGAGTTAATACGACCTGGTCTGTAAACTATCTCATAATTATACTCTTCTAATTTCAGTCGCCATCTGAGTAAACGTCCACCTGGATCTTTTGCATTAAATAACCATGTAAGGGGACGATGGTCAGTTACAATTTTAAATTGATAACCGTATATATAAGGTCGGAACGTGTTAACACCAAAAAGAATTGCAAGAAGTTCCTTTTCGGTTGTAGAATAATTACCTTCTTGTTTATTTAAAGTACGGGACGCATACGCGATAGGCTTATCTTTTCCGATTTCGCCCTGCGACAAAACTGCACCAATGGCATAATTCGAAGCGTCCGTGGTTATAATAAAAGGTTGAGAAAAATCGGGATATTGTAATAAAGGGGCTGAAATTAATTTTTGTTTAAGAAGATTGAAAGCTTGCTCCTGTTCATGCGACCAATGGAAAGCTACGTCTTTTTTTAACAAAGATGTAAGAGGTTTTGTTATATGAGAAAAGTTTTCTATAAAACGACGATAGTAACCAGTTAATCCTAGAAAAGATTTAATGTCTTTAGGAGTTTTAGGTGTAGGAAAATGAGAAATGGCCTTGACCTTATCCGGGTTAGGCGAAACACCTTTATCTGTGATAACATGCCCAAGATAAGCGACTTCACGCCGCAAAAACTCACACTTGTCGGGCTGTAATTTTAAATTAGCTTCTCTGAATTTGGAAAGTACAAGTTCAAGTTTTTTCATATGGGATTCAAGGTCATGGGAATATAAAATACAATCATCTAAATAAATATAGCAATGGAGACCTTGCAATCCAGAGAGAACTAAATTCATCATTCTTTGAAACGTAGAGGGCGCATTTTTCAATCCGAAGGGCATCCTATTAAATTCAAAGTGGCCTGAGATGCCATTCGTAGTTACGCTAAACCCTGTCTTTTCAGCGTCCTTGGGATTTAAACAAAGTTGATGAAAGCCTGATGCTAAATCAAGCGTGCTAAAATACTTAGAATGACCTAATTGATCTAAAATGTCAGTTATAAGAGGAAGAGGATAGACCTCAGAAACCGTGACGTCATTTAGACGACGATAATCAATAACGATTCGCCACTTTTGTTTACCGGAAGCATCTAATTTTTTAGGTACTACCCAGACGGGTGCACTCCATGGTGAAATTGAAGGTCGAATGATATTTTGGTCTAGCATCTTTTTAATTTGTTTTTCTACTTCGTCCTTGTGAATTTCAGGAAAACGGTACGATTTTACGTGAATAGGGGCAGCATTCCCGGTATTAATAGAATGTTGAAGTATATTAGTACATGTTAAGAATTCACCATCAAGATGAAATATATCGGTATATTTAGAAAGACAATTCATTAAAGATTTTTTCTCTTGCGGATTTAAATGTGAGCACCGAATTTGCTCAAGGACCTTTCGAGATCGGTCACTATTTAAAGAATTTAATTGATGAACAACTTCAGGTTGAGTGTCATCTGTATTTGATGACGATAGCTCAAATGGGGTTAATTTGACATAAAAATTGTCAATTCTTACTGCAGACTCAGTAGTGTTTAAAACAGAGACATTGACTCTATTATTAGGTTTTAAGCTTACTATGCAATTTGCTAAAAATACGCCTTCACAGATTTTCTGGTCTAAAATTAAAGCTACTTTTTGTTCGGAAAAGTCAGATAAATTTGAAACTGGACATTCAATAACCATTTCTGACCGTGGAGGTATAACATATGACGGCTCACTAAAACAAATAGGTATAATGTGACCTTGTAAATTTAAGGTATTAGTAGAATATTGGACGTCAATTCTAAAGTGCTGAATAAAATTGCTACCTATAATACCATCGTAACATAAGTTAATCGCATCATCAATCGCGTTAAAAATATAGTTAAATATTATCTTACTTTTTGGAGAAATGCGATACTCAAAATTAAGTTGAATAGTTCCTAGCGATTCACAATAAGAATCATTATCACTTAAACCTTTAATTTTAACAATATTAGGTTGAAGAATCGGCTGGTTCAATAAACTTGAGAATTTCACAATGGAAATTGAAGAACCAGTATCGATTAAAAAACATAAGGGCTTATCATTAAAATTTGTTTTTAAATAAACGTGAGGAAGAGAAACTTTATTATTAATGTTATTTAAAACATGAGCTTTCTCACGTGAGCATTCCCTGGAAAAATAAGACTCTTTACGAGATGAGGGAATGTCAAAACATTTTTGTAAATTCGTATTATTATTTGGAACATAACAATCCGAGGTATTAAATTTAATTTTTGACTCGGATGAGTTTGATTGTTGACTAACCTGTGTTGGGGAAAATTTAAGAACACAGGGGTCAAAATTAACTTTCGAGAACTGAGTATTAAATTTATTTTTATAATTAAATTGAGACGAAGGTGTGTTAGTCCGTGCAACAGAGAATTGACCACAGACGGAACGACCTTGAAACTTTAGTGGAAACTCAGTATTTTTAATATAATTCTTATCATGATAAACATTAACTTTAGTAGTCCGTGTATTAAATAAATTTGGAACACGGTTTTTTAATAATAATTTCGTGTCATTCAAAACACCTTGAGGTTCCGGTAGACACGGCACCGAAACCGATTTTAGTTTAAATCGTTATTATCACTAGAAGTGTCGACAACATGCACATTAGAATGGTTATTATTGTTCGACATACCGCTTGTACTTGGTGCATTTGCACCTGATAGTGTAGAATTACGCGGCACGGAGTTCATATTATTATTTTTAAACTGAAGTTTGCGACACTCTTTGATCAAATGTCCGCGCTTTTTGCAATATGCGCACATTTTATTAGAATTAAAATTAGACGATGATTTATTATGATTGTTATAATTAAAATTATTTTGATTGTTGTTTGACGAATTAGTATTTACGTGATGAAAATTAGTAGAATGCCTAGGTTTATTCCTGTAACATTCTGAAGCATTATGACCGCTTTTTTGACAAACTGTGCAATGTTTAGATGAGCGGTTTGTAACCTTAGAGAGATTAAAAAGCTTTTCTTCTTCAACAGCGTGTGTAATAGCGTCAGATAACTTTTTAGGGTTTCTGCAACGCACAATATGAGAGAAATTTGGATTTAATCCTAATATAAATATATCTCGAGCTAATTGCTCCATAATAGCTAATTTGCCTACAAGTTCGGTTTCATCCTCGCAGCTGTAATGGATATCGGCTTGAATTCGTGTTAAACAGGCTTCAACACGTATAGAATATTGTATCACATCTTCTGAAGGCAATTGTTTACATGATTGAAGATCAACTAATAAATGGGATGAATGTTTTTTCTCCCCGAAAGTAGATTTAAGAAATTGCTTAATTTCAGGCCAGTTATTAAAACGTTTAAGACAGCTGGCTAACTGTGCTTTGCCTTCAAGTTGTGATATAATAAATTTACATAAAACATTCTGCTGGTCTGTACTTGCTAATGCAATTGCAGCTTCGCAATTAGTAATAAACGCGGGCAATGTCTCGCGATCCCCTTTGTAGGGTTTGATAAATTTGGTAAGCGTATTTAGAGGTACTTTTTCAGACATTTTGGGTTTTTGTTTTTTCTGAATTGGACTATCTTCTACAGAACTGTTTGAAGAATCGGAAGTTTCTACTTCTTCGATTTTTTCTTTTTTAGGCGGCATTAAATAACGTTATAAAAAATTGTAAAATGCAGTAAGTACAGATCTTCAGAAAAACACAATAATATTGATTAATAACATAGAATTAAGTAAATTAGGAATAGATGATCTTTAAATTAAGTTATAGATGTTATGATGTAAAAATTTGTTGATAAACACTTTTTCGAGAAAATTCACTTTCACTTTGATTCACTCCTAATTTGGCAAGATTTTATAAAAGAAAATAAAGAAAACTCACAGTATTAACGCAGAATTCACGAACATTTTCACACACTCGAAGAATGCGATGCGGTGTCGTGTGCAGCTAAAACGGCGGTGTCAGCGTGAACCTCGGGGACCTGGCGTCTCAGGGAGTCGTATTGCAGAACTCGAAGTCACGTTGCGTCAACCGTGGGAATGACTTTACACGTGTAAATGGTGGTAAGTAAAGTCCACGTGAGCTGGTGATGGAGGGTGAGCTGATGATGGTGATGAGGTCGTGTTGTCCGATGAAGCTGATAACAGTGGATGTGATGCGGGCTCACACACTAGGGTGGAGGCTTACCGTCGACCACGAACAAGCAGCAGAGAGTGTCGGTGGAGATGCGGGCTCACGCTTAATAGCGGAGACTTATCGTCGATCTTGATGAGAGCAGCAGCGCGGGCTTGGGGCATACAATACCCAAAGGCTTATCGTCGACCACTTGCACTTTCACTAAAAGTTAGGACCTTTCTTCTACTACAGAGCCCGTAATCTGGTGAGACACGTGTTTCGTTTCGCGACGCGTCTAACACCTAATGGATCCCAGTACTCAGCGATTTTTCCTGGGATCCCACTTCTGACACCAAATTTGTAAGGATGGCGCTCTGTAGGTCCTTTTTAAAAAAAACACAATTTACACTGCTGAATGGTTTGGTTTATTGCCAAAATTAAGATTAAAAATTAAGGTGACAAAATATAGAAGGAAACGTATGGATCGGACAACGGTTGGTAATCGACTCTCTGTAACACAACTCTGGAAACAGTTTTATATAAATTACAATTGTATATGTCAGCGTTTACTGCATACAAAGACAATGCATAACAGAACGATGGGCTAGGTACTTGTAATTAAATGTTGGTTGGTTGTAAATTATCACCCAATTCTAACAAATTCTACGAAAATGTCCAGATTTTCAGCACTGAGGTCCGTCTCGATAATTGAAACGGAAGGAAACAATGTAACCTCATCAAAGCGTAGTGCGATTCGCATAATATTCGTCCTAAAGTGTCCGCCGGAGCATACACTCGTGTACCGCTACCTCTGTGTTTCACTACACACAGTAGACGAGATGCTATTTCGCAAAAAGACTGCAGTAATATACTTGGTACGTTATTGCTTTTATTTTTAGAAAAAAGTGCTGTATTATTTTGAACGTAAAACTAAATACTTTGGAGAGGATAAATTAGGGAAAAGATTGCGCTTTCAATAGGTTTAGCAAAGGTTTTTTCAATGTTCCTTTAGGTAAAACAAACTTATATAAATTAACATTCAGTGAATGTCAACTAACGTAACTCTTCCATACGCTAAATCAAAGAGGACACCCGTATATCTTGAATAAAATATAACAAAAAAATAAGTGCGACATATGGAATATAAAAAACTAGACTCATTATATCAAACACGACATGCAAAATTTTTCATTCACAACAGGCGTCGTTCGCGAGGTAGCACTCGAAAGTTTATGGATTGTGCATGAGACATGAATTAACTTAGAAAAGTAGTTCGACATACCGTCATACCGGCACACACAGCTCCGAGCGCGGAATCACAAAGAGCAAAACATTAACACGAGCTAGTTACTTATCTGAAAAGCTATTGCGAAGTTTTCAACACTTTTGTACGTATTTTCAAACAAGTTATTAATTTTGCGCGACGAAGCATTTTTTGAAGTCCTATTATTGCTGCTAGTATCGTTATTCTTTACGGTGTCCTTTGATGAGTAAATTCGAACTTATATGACAGTTTATTATGAAAACGTGGTTATCTTAGGCCCAATTCTTCTCTCAGCTCCCTTCCTTATCCTTTTATCCTCCCCTCCCATTTCCTTAAATAGGCTCAGCAACGCATCTACAACTCTTTTGATTTTGCATATGTCCATGGGCGGTGATGACTATTTACCATCAGGTAGCTCGCCAGCTCGTTTGCCGAGTTATCCCATAAAAAAATATCTAGTAAGTATAGAACTCTAAAAACTTTACTTGCCTTCATATCTTATTCTGTGTTACTTCGATAATATTTTTGTTAGTAAATTGAAAATTGTTAAATAATCATAAATAAAATATCTTATTAAATTTCTATATTTTTTTAAACCAAATTAAACACAGCACCACCTTTCCTATTAGAATGTTGCAATAAAACCAGATTTTATGGATAATGCCACATGATTTAATTAGTTAAATTTTGTCTTAATCGTTTTTTTTTAGTTTTACCAACTGTCATGTCGGCTACAGTTGAATATACTATTTACGAAATTTTTGGGTTCATTTTATACCATTGTCCCGCTTTGTATATGCGCATCGTGCAGTTACAAAGTTACCTGCGTGTGGTAGCTATGAGTTATTGGGTGATGATCAACTAATTAATTCTTATCCGTTATTTAAATAATACTTTTGTTGTAGGTAACTTAAGTAGATAACATAAGATAAATAACAACATAAAAATCCTTTAGAAAAATACCTAGCCAAATACTATTTGGAAAAATCTGGAATTTTAACCTGCTATGAACATAAACAGGAAAACATATTTAGAATATTATTTTTTCAAGAGGGCATATACTTAGGTACCGTTGGTGAGCGCAAGTTACGCTTTTTTTACAACACTTTAAAACAAGGCACTAACGTCTTGTAGATGCTACGAGCGAACCAACGAAAGAAAAAGAATGCACACCAGTTTATGTTTGCGGTCTCCCGGACTATTTTCAACCGAAATAATTAAAAGTTTTTACGATCGCCTCTCTAGTATCGTGTAAAGGATCCGACGACGCTCGTGGTAACTGTGTGAATACGAATTTAGCACTAAACTCTGGTTATTGAGGGCGTCTCAAAACTCAAATTATTGTGCTTGAGCAGGCTGTAAACCGATACAAAAACATTAAAAAGAATATACGAACATTTTTATATGTACGCATTTCATTACTCAAACCAAATAGGTAAGTCTTTGATAGACCCATTCCGGAAAATGTTACTAAAGACAAGGTGATATCGATTTTAAATCCATCAAAGGCCACGCGCGATGCGCTATTTAAAAATACCATAAGTGTTGGTCCATGCAAATGCAAGTCGATCAATTTTTAATAGACCGCGTAAATATGCATAGAGAGCCAATTTACGTTTGTGAGCATGAGTTGATATCAATTTTTGCGTTGGTTTTTGCAAAAAGCCGTTTCCATAAAGTTAATAAAAAGCTATTTATTCGACAAAACGGGCTATGATGACACCGCTTAGTAAAAGGACTCTCTGATTCATAGTAGGGATATTAAAAGGCGCTTTAAATTTTTTCTCGGAAAACAACTGCTTGTGGTGAAAATATTATGTACAGGGGTTTGATATGGGCTATTTTCTATAAAATCGGTTTGATGAAACATATCATTCGTATTTCACATACATAGCTCAGTAAAGATTCAAGCAAGAAGTTCGGGAAATATCTGGTAATAACTAAACCAGTTGTCTTCAGGTTTAAAAATACATGGCTTTTACTATTTAACCGACTTCACAAAGGTGGGAGTTTTTAATACGGATGTTTTTTATATGTGGGTTGGGGCATAACTCCGTCATATATAGACGGATTAGCAAAAACCTTTTTTTGTTAGAAAGTGGTTTATTCCGAAATAGTCCTATTTAAATTTCATACAGATCTGATGATGAGTTTAGGAGACAGACAACGGAACTAAAAATCGTGTGTTCCGAAATTTCCCGAAATTTCATTTGTAATTATGAATAATGCGTAAGTCCCAATAAAAATATTCACAAACACTCGTGTGACATCGTCTTGAATGTCTGCGTACACACGTCGCTGATACTTCTCATACTTTACGACATTAAGTGACGTGCTTGTGCGCTTTCCATATAATTTTCCTTGCCGCTTTACAGCGTCGTTTTCGCCCATCGTAAAGACTTTTAATTATATCTGACGAGGCAAAATTTGACCCGACCGCTTAAACCTTATGCATTCTTTGCACTTACTGTTTTAGGGGAGCATTTCAACTTAATGGTTTTTGTTTTAAAATACCTACGTAGGTACACTTCCAGTATGTTATCTTTATCCTCTTTTATACACGAAAATGTATTTAGACCTTGTGACGGAAATAAGTTAAAATATAAAACAACAGTGAATTAGTAAATTCTGTGTTGTTCATGTGAATGTATTCAAACTTTAACGTTGGTGTTATACAGACGGGAGAAATCGACAGTGTTTCTAGTTCAAATAAGCTGATTAAAAAGTTGCACATAAAATGACAATGAACGCCCAAAAAGTTTCATTATAAAACCGACGTAGTTTGCATAAATTGAACAGAAGTAGGAACACTCGATACTACTTAATATTTGTAAACAAGGGTGAAACGTCTTGTTTACAGCACTTAGTTATCAATTAAATCTGGAAACACATAAATTACATGTGTTAATTAAAGAGCGCTTGGTGCAGGTCGCAATTAGTTGACTCGTCGTGTTCTTCGTTGAACGTGTGTTCTAGTATAAAAACATGTTTGATCCAATTAGAGGTGTGTTTACATAAACGTGTCGTTTACAGCTCCACTCTACCGATCACTGCATCTGCTGTAAACTTTTAATTGCACGTCTCTCGCCGCCTGCGCTGCGGCCGGCACGCGCTACGCCGGCTACGCGCACGTAGACGCGCTACGAAGCTACTACAGTTTTCCGTAGCGATTATTGTATTAACTGAGGGAGCTGTCATCACTATTGATGGGCAAAATAATGTTACGTGAAAGACAAAGCAATAAAATCCTTTCCATAAAGATGAATTTGTACTTGTTTATTGTTGTTCGTTGTTTTGAAACTTTAGTTTAAATTGGAACGTGAAGTATACGTATATTTGACATGTAAATATGTCTAATCAAGTTTTAATTCGGAGTTGAACAGAGATTCCGCCGCGCGTTGGGGAAGTCATTAGCCACACTTCACACTAGTGGTAAATAATGCAATTTTCTCATCTAATTTGAACTAGCATTTTAAATTCTGCTAAAATCAAATTAGAATCCAATGTAGTCCCGGCTAAAGGTTTGGTGGAAGTTACCGCTAGTTACTCAGAAAAGACAAGTACCGAGTCAGGAATATCCCATTTTAGTAAAAAAGGATTTTTCCTGAAATTGTCCTAATGTACTTGTAATAATAAAATTAGTATGTATGATGATGTAGTATTAATGAAACACAATAAGTATTTTGCTCCAAGCGGTGCCTGGCTGTCTCATTGCGTTACCATTCTTTTCTATGTTTTTTTTCAGCAATCTACACGGATATGTTCACACCTTACCAAAGTTTCATCGTAATCAAATTAATTTTATAGGAACGCAGAAGAGACAAACAAAGAAACATTCATGTTTTATAAAGAACTTACTCGTTCCAAATAATTACTACTATAGCAATACCACAAGCTTCGAGTTAGATCAATTATTTATTTACCCAAAACTTTGAATGGATTTTGTATTTGTGTGTCGGAACTTCTTAAAATAAAATAAAAAACTGTTCCCGCTACAAGTGCGACCCCTGCCGGTGGAGTTCCACCAGACACTCCGCTTTAGAATTAGACTGGCACATGTATAATTTATACAGATCGGACGAAAGTTTTGAGGTAATTATTATATCCTATTCCGAATTTCCGATTGATGGAACCAAACCTTAATTGTTTGATCATTTAATCAATTAGGCGTTTTTTTTATTTTTTTTATAAATTCTATACGTCATAACAACACAATAGAAGATATAATTATTCCCGGGATTGTTCAAACATTTTTTATAAATATTATTCAACATACATATCCAAAATTGAGCTGTTTGAACGCCGCCATTTTTCGCGCGTTTCTGATGACTTCATGGGCCGTGATCATCGCACGAAGTGTTTGTTTATTACGGGTGTTTTGGTTAATTCTTAAAGATTTTACCATGGAAGAAGCTAAAAACCCTTTCTATCGGTATTTCGTAGTACCAAAATACAAAAATACTATCAGAACTACTCCCGATAAAGTATTTTTTCTTCTTTCGGTCATCGTAGGTATATAGTCTCACCACTGACGAAAATCGCTCTTGACACACAAATTAAAATATATTTCCAAAATAATTCCTCTTCTAGCAACTTTCGGCTATGTGATTAAATTCAATGACGTGGCCCGTGACGTTTCATTTCGTTCGACCAATGACAGCGCGTTTTGTAAATAGGAATTTCGCTCGCATAATTAGCACTTTTTAATTATTATTTTATACAAATAAATAACAATTATGTAACAAAATGTTGTTACAATAATACTTTAAGTATGTTTAAGATCCCGGAAAAAAATATATTAGGCAAATTTAAACTTCATGCATATTCCTAATTGTGATTCCCGTATTTTTGTTAAATGTCGTATGTAAGAATGGAGTGTATTTATATGTATAGGTATAAGTTATGTATATAAATATAAGGCATAGGCAGAAACTAAGACCATCATACGCTACGATTCTGATACATCTTTTCAAATTCACATATCTCGTCATACACAATCTTTGTGTAAAATCTCGATAGCTACTTTATAAATCAGTAGTAACTTATTTACAGCTCATTATCTGCTGTGGTAGTCCTCTGCTGGACATACTGCCCTCTCCTCTCCTCTCCCACACCATTCAGTCGAGTCGTTCGCTACCTGCATCACGTGGCTACTACCCTCTTATAGCAGCTCATCGCTCTGGCGGAAGGGTCCCTTAATTATCACTATACGACTTTTAAAAGAAGATTTCTCAATTCTTGTATATAAATTAATGGGTGTATTGAAGGTATACCACAAAAGACTCGCCTCCTATTACATGGGACCTAAACATTCTGGCGTATTGGGGGTGTACACTTGGTAGTAGAAGAAGAAACGCGTGATGGTAAGTATGTACCACAAAATGCTTGAGGTTAATTTTCGTTTGCCATAAGTACCCACCTAAATTATTTCCTCAGCATCAGATGTCATCTTATCACTCGGATTTTAGTCAGTAAGGTATGAGTCCTACTTACCCTGCTGCCGCTTTTCCAGATGGCAGATAATCCATGAGGATTTTCTGCAATCCAAAAAAAACTTATGAATGTAAACGCTTAGACTCTTCTTTCCATCAAATACTAATTAGGTCATTCGGTAAGTAGCATAAAATTCATCTTTAAGAGAAATCTTTCACAAATGACGATATTTATCTACTTTATCCATTGGATAACACAACAATTATATCAATAATTCATTTATTTATTTATTTATTTATTTAATTAATTACAACGGTCTTTTAACCAATTAAAGTAACTAATATATATAAACTGTAGGAAATTAACAAAAAAGGCTAACAACACTTTCATAAATTCCTCTCACAGTACTTCTGACATACCAATAAAATCTTCGACCATCCATCCGCAAACAAATCATCTGTTGGATTAGAATCCAAGAGATCATTAAGCGCGGCCATAGTGCGAGGAATTGGCGACTTAGCACGTGCAACAGTACGACAATATAGTAATGTGATGATAATAGTGATGTCCGCGTAATGTAGGTAATTGTTTGTATATCGCTATTAGGCCGATTGATTTCTCAAATACAAATTTACGCGATAACGAGTTTAAAGTGAAAATCCTACTTCCTACTTCCTACTAATATTATAAATATGAAAGTTTGTGAGGATGGATGGATGGATGGATGTTTGTTACTCCTTCACGCAAAAACTACTGAACGGATTTTGATGAAACTTTACAGTATTATTGTTTATACATCAGAATAACATATAGGCTTTAAATTATAACGATATTTTGAGAAATTACCACGGGATTGGGGAAAAGCTATTCCACGCGGACGAAGTCGCGGGCAAAAGCTAGTATAACATAAATCACGCCTGTAAGTATTCCCAGAGGGCCAGGCAGAGCTATACTAAGATACGCCCACGGTTCGCCGGTATGTTTTAAGTCCCATGTAATAGGGGGCGAGCCTATTTCCATTAAAGAGGGAGTGATCTTTCGAAGCATAGTCCAAGAAATCCAAAAAGGGGTGCAAATGTTATAATAAAGCCTTAAATATGTTATGAGATATGATTTAATAATAAGCAAGACACTTTAGCTATAGAAACTTTTTTAAAGTAACCACTTAGTACCTAGGACTGTAGATGTAAACATAGACATTCTAGGAAACCTTTGATCTAAGTATCGAGCAATTTTAAAATTGTTACGCCAGCAAAGTATTTTCAAGAAACACTAAAAGTTTTTATTGAATTTGAAATTACGTAAAAGCAATATTTTTATTAAATCATACTATTATTGAATAGAAGTTGTCTACCAAAATAACATCTATAATAAAAATTTAAAAAAATGTTGCTAACCTAATATTGCTATTAATCAGCTCGACCTGGGAATCGAACCGGACCTTTAGCATAGCCGCCCTTTACGACTAAGATAATCAGATATACCAACTTTTAACCCTTTGTAAGTACCAGTTACTGTGAACCAATTCATAGTGCAAAAATAAATTAATATAATGGAGAGGATGGAAACATACCTACGTGAATTGTGTAACTACAAGATTACCCAGAGTTTTATAGAGATCTCTACAACTACTACTCTAAACTCATCTGAGTATCATAATATTGTGTTACTATTTATAACTTTAACTCTATATTCAAAATGTAAGTACACAAATCAACAAATAATCACACGCAATCACCTCTATAGGATTGATATCCACTTCAATCTGCATGTTAAAAGGGAACGCTAACACAAATCAGGTGCAGTTATATCGTTCGCAGCAATTACAAGTTATACTTACGTATGTACACAAACAATTTATCTCATCGAATTGAGTTTGTCACACACATACGTGTATTACATGAGTGTTGGAACGAGTTGGTAACATCACACGCGATTAAGGGGCGAGTAATCATCGAAATAGGATTGTCGCTTTTCAATTAGCGCGACGTCGCTCGTCCGCGTCGATGACAGGTCTTTCAAGTGACGCGCACGGGAGGAAGGTCCTCTTTTCAAGGCGATGCTCCTTCCTAAAGCTTGGACTCATATAATTAACAATGGTTGATTGGCATATTATATCAATGTTAGCTCGTTAGTCGAATGGAGGTCTTGACTGACAGCTAAGATTTTTCACTAAGAACAAATGCCACAATAACTCTGTCAGTTTATCTGACTGTTTGTTGTTAGGTTTCCTCACAATCGTTTCCCTCACCGTTTAAGCACGTGATTATTAAGTATTAATACGCACATGACTTCGAAAAGTCAGAGGTGCGTTTAATTCTCGACGTTTCGGATCCTTTACAGCATCCACGGTCACGGGTGGGCTGAGGTATTGGTCGTCATAATGGCAAAAAAAAACCAACAACTACCTACCCTGCAATTTTGTTACTTATTATTTGATCCGGTCACGCAGAACGAGCTCATGATGGAATGCTCTTAATGGAATCTATGATGGGGTTCCAAGCAGATGGTAAGACACCGTCATCTTTTCAATTGAAATTTGGATGTTTTTTTTTTAAATTTTAATAGCCTCGCGAATCATCCTAGGTAGGAATCGGTTTTATTTTGCAAGGACTTGTGGTTTATCAAATCTGATGTAATGCTGCGCCTTATTAAGTCAAACCAGGCTGTTCGGTAAATTTTCATTAAATTTGATATAGAATTAGACTTGTCCTTGGACGTAGTTTTTTTATGTTATAGTGTTTTGGCATCCGAGTGAAACCGCGGGCAAGAGCTATCTCAATATAATTATGTCATAAATATTTGAATCATGTTTTGTAACATGGTAATGTTTGAGAATACCTGGTATTTAATATCACAATACAATTTGAAATGAAAATCATTCCGCTAATGTACAGTGCAAAACTAATATTCCACTAACGAGTTATCTTTAAGCTGCTTTGTCATAACCCTATAGAATAATGGAACTATACGTGTACAATCACAATTCGCTCATAACACTAACCTGTCCGATGTTAGGAACTAGCTACACCATCGCATAGATAGTTATGACTAAAGATTATTTTACACTTTCATAAGTTTAAAAATACCTCGCATTGAGAACCATCTTAGAATTTTCCGCTTCAAAGTAAGTACCTTATTATTTCTCTCTATTGTTTTTCATCGTACCATCACACCTGTATTCTCCGAAAGGTTAGGCAGAGGGTGTACTAATGTACACCCACGTTTCGCCGGTATGTTTTAGGTCCCATGTAATAGGGGGCGAGCCTATTGCTTGGAGTTTTTTAAGAAATTGCAAGTGTCAGTGCAAGCTCGAAGTTTAGCTTTGGCCCCGGTTATTTACAGTTGGTACGTCCCGGATTCCTCAATACATATCTGCTCAACCCTCCAAAAATACAGGTTTCATGTTTTGTTTGAATTTAGATAAAGGGACTACCATCAACGTGTGTTGACTTACACCAAATGCGCAAAATATTTATTTAGGAGGGTTGTTGCCCGGAAATGGCAAAAAGAAAATATTTGAGTTAATTTTGAAAATGGAACAAGTACAGTGTGTAGCCGCTCCAGTGCGGAGGCGCCGCGGGCGTCGATCGCCCGCCTAATTTCGCCGGTAATAACCGGTCTCGGAACGGACATCACATCCAGAATCTTTGTGGGAAACGTGCGTCGCGTCATCCATCACAGCGACAAGGGGTGCGATTCGTAAACCGTTCTGAACTTGTTCTATTTTTAAACGATTGACGTGTGCAATATTTTTATCTTTACATTGCATACGTTTGAATCTGGTTGCTGAATATTATAGTAGAACAAAGGCTTTTTAACTAGGTAACTATATCAGTGAAGGCGCGGTTTGTAGTCGGTACAATTCTTACAATAATAAATAATCATTAAATTATAATGAAGATAGTACTAATGTTTTTATTATTCTTTGATAGGTACCTACATCTTTTAACAAACGCATGATTTTGCGTTTATGAGCTTTTATATATTCCTCTTATTTCTTCTACTCATACAGCCACACATCATCATCATAAACCCATTACATTGTCCCACTGCTGGGCACGGGTCTCCTCTCAGAACGAGAGGGATTAGGCTATAGTCCACTACGCTAGCCTACTGCGGGTTGGCAGACTTCACACGCCGTCAAGAAAATCTTTCGGGCATGCAGGTTTCCTGACGATGTTTTCCTTCACCTTCACCTTGGATTCGAACTCAAGACCTTGGACTTGGCAGTTCGATGGTCATATCACTAGGCTATCACTGCTTTTTACACACAGCCACACAAAGTTATATAAATAAATTTTACAGTTCGACAGCCCTATAGGCTGCTAAATAGAAGGATGTTTGTTATTGTAGTGTGAAACTGAAATCAATGACATCGCATCGACGTTGACGAGAAATTGCTAGTTAAAGTTCAATTTGTAGTTTTAGAGGAACAGGTACAAGTTAAGACTTAATATGGGTAGGTCATACCAAACACCTTTGTATTACGGTATGTGGGTCTGTTAATCTCTATCAATTTTTTTTTTTATTAATTATGTTTGACTTTATAGTTTTTTTATTTAATAATTGAATGCCATGCAATCTTTGTACCATATTTAACACAATAACATGATTATTAATTCTTTCATCGTTTTAACATATCTATAGATATGTTATTATTATAAAAAATCCTTTAAATTGGCAAACATTTTCTTTACTTCTACTGTTAGGAGAACAGTAGATAAGATATAAGGTGGTTAAGAAGCTATCACTATCTAGCAGATAAAACGTTTCCTCTGCTCACTAGACGATGTTGTTGGTAAACTTTACACAACCTTGAGAACTTTGTGGCGTTAAACCCTTTAGGTTTCCTCTCGATATATTCTTCATTGCGAAATTAAGTGCAAATGGAAAATAAACATTAATTAAAAACAGTTGAGTTGCTGGCTTGCGCTACCAATACTTCTATACCTATGATTATTAATATTGTCGCACAAGTCTACTAACTCTGCCATGATAGTAAGGCGTAATAAGGCGGTGATAAGCTTGAGGTCTTGGGGTCGAGTCTCTAGTAGAGCAAAGTATTATTTGGTTTTGATATTAGTAAGCAGATCGAAGTGCACAGGCTCGCATAAGCCAGACAGATTATAAAGTCGGACCTATAAGTATAGGTACCTACTAGGTTCCATATAGGCACTTCTTCCTAACCCTTTGGATACAACCGCGTGATGTATCCTAGGTCTGTTACTACTATTTATACATAATTTTCACTTTATTTTAAATTATTAACAAGGAAAACCCAATGAATAAATACGAATGTAGGTTGAGGTCAGTGACCTATTTTTCATTTTCAATATCTGTTAAATGCACACAGATAGATAGGTTCATTAATACAGGGGTGGCGGGGCTGGCAAGAGCTCGGTGCTGACCCCTATTTTTCAAAATCGATGACAAGTTTCAAGACTTCAATCCATAAATGGGACGTAACTTCATTACATGCTAAGTGAATTTTTTAAAGGCGTAATAAAAAACTTGAAGAAATTTTAAATAACATTTAGTTTTGTAATTGATGAAATAATAATCGGTACGAAATTTAATGAATACTGCTTGTTTGAAATAAGGTGCTAGATACGAATACGTCTGTATAAATTTCAGTTTCCACATAAAAGCAATGAAATATACATACCTACCTAACTTTCCTGAGCGGGACTATAGATTAATCTTCTCAATATTTTTCGTACATTTGGTCAGTACTTACTTTTAATCTGAAATTAAATTCTTAATAAGTAATTATTATTATATTAAGCATAAATGACATTTGACAATGTATTGGATTTTAAATATGACCCTAAAAAACATCTACAACTTGAGCGTATAATAGGTGAGTTCCAAAAAAAATTCAAACTTCAAAGTCACCTTTGATTTTTTGAAGCGGACACGACCGAGGACAAATGTCTACTATTGATAAAAAGGTCTTCAGTTACAAGATATGTATATAATAATTAAATTAATAGACTCACACTCACCTTGTAAATTATTGACAATCAAGCAATTAATGTTATAACAAATTGAGCCAGCAATTGTGTATTAATTTGCGCTTAAAGACAGTAAAATCTGACACTGCTACGATATCTCGGCGGCCTACGAACGCTAAGCAAATATAATTAATTTACTTATTGCTTTCCCTTTATGCGTTTGAATGTAGATTCTACAGTTACACTATACTTATTACTCCTACCATAGTCGGTTTTGGATGCGTTTTACACATTTCAGACAAGAACTTTTTTTAATTAAAATATCTTAATTAGAAATGTAATGAAACAAAACAACCATACCTTGTTTATGATTTCATTGTCATCTTTGACTTGTTGAATTTTTGTAATTTATATTTCTACCATTGTAATATTGTCCACATAATGTCGTAGGTATAGTTTTGATATATTTATTTCTGTTGAATAGGTATTGAATTTAATAATTTGGTGAAGCCGTTTATCAATAATAATAGTAAGTAGGTATGTGTCAGAGACTTGATCCTATTCCTCAAATAAATATTTCAAGTTTTCTGAAAGCTAAATTGGGAGTCTTTAATTATGTCGTTATAAAATTTATATATATTCAACTATATTATCATAATTATCTGGCAACCCTGTAGACGCATGCGGTTCACGGCCCGTCGATTTTCTTTATGGTAATGACGCACTTACGACGTAAGTGTTGCTAGCCTTTCATATCAGGTAAGGTGAATCCGTTCGTTTCTGATACTGAATTATCCGGCGCGACGGGAGCCAACAAGTGAATGTATGTATTAATCTTGAGATACAATTTATTTATTGAAATTATTGATGATAATTTTCGTGGGATGTGTGATGCTATTTATGTTATGTTTTGTAGCTTAACCTGTACCTAGTACCTGTACCTAGTCAGCAGAATGGGATGGTTTGTAATTGCATTTCAAAATATTTTACTGACTGTTTCTGCTCCCAAATATGTAGACTTAAGTTAACAAAAAACATGGTTAAATAAGTACTAAGTTCCTAAAAATATGTAGACAACACCCAGTAGCATGTCTGCTATAATAAAATAATGTACCAACAATGTGAGAAAACAGGTGCGGGAGTATTTTTTACTTATCAGCGACCACGACGCGAACTTTGTGAGTAAACTTACAAGTTATTGGTTTCTGCACTCACGTCCGAATAAATATAACAATGCAATACTTTCTTACATACGACTTTTCTGTGCAAAGGAAAAATTAAACATGGCATACCATCACGCCTGTATTCCCAGAAAGGTTAGGCGGAGATTTACAAATGTACACCGACACTTCGCTGGTATGTTTAGGTCCCATGTAATAGGGGGCGAGCCTATTGCCATCAACCGGGCATAAATACAGACTCTGAGCTGCTACTGAGAATATGCTTTATAGAAAAACCCTATAAAACTCAACCTGTGGCCGAACCCAGGACCTCTAGCGTAGCAGTAGCGTTTAGGACCACTAGACTAATGAGGCACTGCTTTAGAAAGGAAGAAAGAAAATAAAATGTATTCTAGCTCAACTTTGATTTATTCAATCTTCAATTTCTAAGTGGTCGCTATCGCGGCAGTCCGGGTTGAGGTCCTAGATTCGATTTGGTTATTGGATTTTCTATAGAATACTTAGTACCAGTTCAGACTTTAAACTTGTGTCAAATTCAAAGCATACACGTGTATATTGAGTACCTACCATCTAAAAAAACCTTTATTTAAAAACCGCAAGACCATTTATTTTCACAACTTTTCTTTATCAAAATATGAATCGCCAAAAATTTATGGAGTCATTATTAATCCCATATATCACTATCAATTAAGGTTATTTTGAATAAACCATTATACTTAGGACACAGAGATACTGAGACGTTTCAGATTGATACACCGATGCTGTTTTCATCCCAAAACCGAATAATTTTAGTCCAAAACCTTACTCCCATAGTGTCCCCAAAGGCATCTCTCTACACATTGGGCCTGATCTCGTGCAAGACTGCCTAAGAACCTGACCAGCTGACGAACCTGTTTCATATCACTTTAGAGTCATAGGAGCAGAGGTGGTCCAATGGTAACGGTCGTGCTAACGAGGTGTAGGTCTTGTAAGTTTGAATGATTTCATCACCCAAAAACGGTGAAGGAAAACATTGTGAGATAACTGGCATTTTCTAGACTAAAACTTCGAAGACAAGTGACATCTAACAACCCGCGCTGGGCCCGCGTGGTGGATTACGGTCCACTACCTCTACCTCTCTCACCGAGAGAAGACCTACTATCCCAGTAGTAGGAACATTATAGGCCAATTATGCATATGTTTACAGTAATATAAAAAAAGACATAGGTACACTTTGGAGTTGTTGTTGTAATATTAATCTATTCTAGAAACTGCCACCGTCAAAAGCCCTTTAGAGCAAAGTGAAAAGTTTAAACCCACTCAGTACTATCAGTTTCCAAGGATAACTCACGCTTTAATTGAAACGTTATAGTTAAAAGTAAAAGCTTTGTGTAACTTGTAAAATTGATTAATTGCGTTACCCTCATTAAAAACTATTACCACAATGGTTCTACTCTAATTACTTTTACATCAAGTACTTATTTATGTTTTTCAGGACTTCAGATCTTAGACAGCCTTTGCCAATTTCACAATTGAGGAAACTAACTGTAGTTTCCTCAATTGTGAAAAGAATAAATAAAGTGATACAATTAAGAAGGTAGATCAAATAGAATATTTTCTACAAACAAGCAAAGGAATAATCAAAGAACCACAATAAGCAAGGTTACCTTTCCAAAGGTAGATACCAATTACTATATTAAAGGTTCGATATAATGACATCACTGTGTGGGAAAAGTAGTGGCATAAATACGTTACACAAGTGGATTACGACAACCTGTACTTTTGCCCGTAATCACCTCCATGGGTGATTGGCATATTAATATGAGGGACTGGAACCTTCTGGAAAAATCGATTTGGAATTCATGCATTACCTGTTATGCGTCAATTAAAGGAAAAATTATGAATTATTGATTTTAAACTTACTTAAGATTTAATTTGTAAACAGCTTGATAATACTCACCGTATCATACGTGTTAAAAAGGCCATATGCTTCAAAATGCTCGTGTATTTTGGAAACAATTTAAAGTATCCTATATCTATGAAGAAATTAATATGATTATGAAAGGATCCGATGGCAGCATTACCATTAGATACATACATACCATCACGCCTGTATTCCCCGAAGGGTTAGGCAGAGGTGTACTAATGTACACCCACATTTCGCCGGTATGTTTAGGTCCCATGTAATAGGGGCGAGCCTATTGCCATTAACCGGGCACAAATCCAGACTCCGAGCTGCCACTGGCAATTTCATAGAAAAACCCGATAACACTTTGGTCGACCTGGGGATCGAAACCAGGACCTCTAGCGTGGCACTCGTGCTTAGGACCACTGGAATAATGAGGCAGTCTACCATTAGATAAAATTTAAAATAAAAAAACTCATAATTATTTTTGATATTATTGTATCAATTTTTGTAACCTATAAAAATTATTAAAAAACTAAGTACTTCACGTAAATATGCATACATGCACATATATACATATATGCAATGCTGCCTAGCCTATTTATCTATTTAACAGATTTTTTTTGCAGAAATAATGTACACATACTTCTCTCTACAACAGAAGATATTTACTGAAAAGCGGGACACGTGGGGAGCGGCGGCGACGGGCGGTCACCATGGGCGACCGGCGCGTAGGCGGGCCCGCCCAGACCTTCAACAGAATATTTTGTAAGCACGTAAACTAAGTACATTTTGACTTACTATCACAGCGTCTGAGCCGATTACAAAACGTCTGGCTCCCTTTAAAGTGTCGCTGTAAGAAAAATAAAAATCATAACTTTTTTCGAGTTTAAAAGTTCACAATCGCTCTTTTTCTCGTGTCACTGCTTCCGCTAAATAATTGGAAACTTGAATCTATTGAACAATTCAATCAGGTGTGTAATTGCAATTCGTGTTGTAAGTTATCAAAGTTAAGAGGAACAGTAGGGCGGGAAAGTGAGGCACGAGGCAAATGGGCGGGCGTTGCAGTCTCGCTTGCACAAAATGCACCACCCCCGACAGAATACGCTGCGATTGCAGTCAGCGCCGCCGAGCCGCCGCAACTGCTCGCCCGCTGCGCCCGGCCACAGTCACCGTGACGTTACGCGACCTGTAACGAGTTACCAGGCTACTAGGACCAACGAGGAGGTTAGCCCTTACATTCATTTTACTGCCTGCTCGCACCTTCGCTGCCGACTTATCCCCGTCCCGTTCCAGCTTAAAGTTGGAACCGTTTTCCCTTTTATCGCTGGAATGTGGGAAAGCGGGTTTTCGTGTACCAACTCTCCCTTTCATTTTGTAACTACTTCGTTATAATTTCAAAGTGATAACATAATAAACAAGAATAACGCACTTTTAAAAAAGTAGCAAAAAACATTGTTTTCCATTTCCAATTCCATTTAATAAAATTAATTTCGCTCACGAACTTTTCAAAGTTTAAAACTTTTTTAACAGATTTTTCTCATAAATGTGAATAATGTAAAAAAGGCTTTTTCAATACGTTACAAAGTAGGAGTGATTATTTCCCGCACTTCTTTTGAACTTTGTGGCGTAGCGGGAAAATCGCTCCAACAGGAAAGAGATGTAAAAATATTGTTGGCGTCATATTTTCGCGTTCCTTTATAAACCCAGCCATTTTAATTACATTTTTTTAATGCTCATATTTTCCGATGATACTATCCTTGCAAAAAATATGCCACATTAATTCGAATGCATAAATTTATCTAGTTTATATTTTAGCAACACAAAAATTTTAAATAACTATGTAGTTGTTTTGTAAGGTATAATTTCGTGGTATGAAATTTTTCACATACGAAACAAGATGAGCGTGGGATTTTATTAAGAATAATGAGAATAATTAAATTAACTTTTAAATTGTTATTGTTTTTTAATGATGACTCAATCATGACTTGATAAAACTTACTTACTTAGGTATCTTAAAATTATTTACAACCTAGGTCTTATTCTGAGAGGAGACCCGTGCCTAGCAGCAGGAAAGTTAATGGGATGATGATGACTCTGAAGTTTAATTCAAAAAATATTATTATCGCGTTATACGTCATACAACCTACGTAAAATGTACAAGTATATAATAAGCTCAAATAACCTCTTATCTTCTTTTATCAAGTAACAAATTATGACAGCATATCAAACAAACAATAAAGGAAAACTCCAATTAAATAGAAACGATCTGAGGTAACCACAAATTGGCAGTAACTAGTAACAACACCCCTGCTGCATAAGTAGTTTTTCCCTTTCCTACTGTCAAGTACTAAGAAATATTCTTCTAACTTATTTCTTGTTTTTCTTTGATGTTTTCATCATCTTCATGATGTGTTGTAACGAATATATATCATATCATATCATATAAACATCATACATTCAATAAAAATACACTGGTTGTTATAATATAGGTACTTACCGATTATCCGGCCACTCCATACCCGTAATAGACGACTTTTAAAAAAGATAACGTAGAAAGTTCAATCAAAATTGAGTTTCGCATTGAGCTTTTATGCTAAGTTTACTTATCTCAGCTCGTATACATATTCAAACTAAGATGGTACCTAATAAAATGTTATAATACATAATTCTTGTTTTCGAGTGCGAATATCGTACCGTTATCTATTCTAATACTATTGACGTGATTACAATAAACACATTAATAACATTATAATGTAGATAACTCTTTAACATATGAACTAGCATTTAGCATCTATTTGCCTTGAGATAATTGGGCAACAAATCGTCCGACAGCTCCCCTAAGTCAATGCCAAATAGTACCAGGCATACAGAAATAAGTAGAAGGTTCGATTCCATTCTCCACGGCAACGACGGTCGCGAGGCCCACGCACCCAAGTCACCTACTCTCCTGGCCCCAAACACCGGCCCAACGAAGTCCCCAATGAAAATCAGATTTTCTCGCACCCGTCGATAGTTTAAAATTAAACGTCATTCTGGCTGCGGTTAACACTTAATTTGTGCAACGCATAATGTTATTACTTTGCGATTCAATTTATTATATCCCTGATACAATTGTTGTGATAATATTCGAAGCTCTTAATGAAATTAATATCCGATGTTATTTGGAAAAATGAAAGACAGTTTTGGTTTAATGGATTTAATTACGGTAATGATATTTCGATTTTAAATAGCAATTTACAAATATAATTGTAAAGAGAGAGGTTTATATCGTTCTAAGGAGAGAGCAAAGCTTGCCTCTTTGGCGTTTCCAAAAGTTCTTCAGAAAGAAAGTACAGTTACATTTGGGCTCGTCGCCCTCCTGAGTCGTTGGACAATTTGGCTACGACTCAAACCATTATAAATTCTTACCATTATCGAAATTTAGGGTGAACTGACCAAAGCAAGCTTGACTTAAATACGTTTTTTTATATATTTGATATGAAAAAATCAGAGATGGATACTTATTTTGAAATTTGCACGTTTTTGTTTTGTTTGCAAAATTTTAATAAGTTAATTATCAAAGTTTTTTAAACCATCTCAACAGAAAAACGTTATAGATAATTATAATAATTGAATTAGTTACTTATGATTTTTTTGGATAATTTATTGCAAAAGGTATGTTAATTACAAATTAATTAATAAGTATACTTACCGAACTCTTATTCGGTTTCCAAAAGTTGATCAGTGAGTCATAATTATTATGGTGTTTAACCACTAAGTGAGCCCAATAATTGGACAATATTTCCAAACCACATGTCATCTGTACATTCGAGATAGTATTGCACCGTCGGACACCAACAACTAAGTACCTACTTACTAGAGTAACGCAGCTATGGAAATATTCAGCTCCCTTCACCTTTAAAATAGATTAACGACAGTTCACATATAAGTGAACGTAGGGATATGAGATGTTTTTATTTTTCTAGTTGATTAAGTTATTGTGTATTGGTGACTGTATGCAGGAAAAGCGTGTTTCTCACAACACAGTATGCGCTAATGTGGGAACACAACTAACCATATATTTTGTGAACCCTGAAACAGAGTAAATACATATTTCATTTTCATCAAAAATCATCATCATCATCATACCATCACGTCTCGGTAGATGACATTGTAGTGCCTAAGTTTTGTAAGACAACTTCATTTAAATGCACTAGCATTCATTCAAATTGTGCATGTATGCAATAGTTTTGACGAATCTCATTGACAAAAATTCCTTATTTACACGGATCCTTACGATTAGCTGTTTAGTTATTAAAAACCCTGTTGGCTGTGTGTTCGAGTTCTTTCAAAAATGTATGGTGGGCAATCTATACACGAATCTATTACATGGCTTACCCCAGATCTGCATATTAGATTGTTCCATGAATTTTGTTAACAGAATCGTTGGTAGCCGACGGGCAGTCGCCTCGTCCGTCGGGCGGCGCGACGCGGCGCGGGGCGATGTGATCGCGAATCAAACTTTTACAAGCTCTATCGTTCCGCTTAAACTTTTCCTCAATCAAATCGATTGAACGAAGACAAACCGACAACAACTCGATTTTAAACTATGAAGCTTGTTACAACCTAGGTAATTCATACCCTATGACATTAACCTGCACTCAATACTCTTAAAATAGCTGTTTGGCGTAATAGGTGTCTAAATATAAACCCGTCTATTAGTGCTTAGTAGGCATTTATTATACAAACATATTTATAGTACTTCCTTATATGTACTCCAGCTTAAATAACATACTTTCTACTGAGAATTTTCCTAATTTGATTTCTATAAGTAAATATAGTTAATTATGTTTAAGTGAACTTCTAGAGTGCAAGAAGATAGGTACTTATAGTCAGTCAAATCTTGTTTGACTCCAATATAATTGGGAAAAGAAGGATGATGATTAAATATGTGGGTAAAAAATCAGGCAGTTATTTATGTAAGTAGGTGAATTTTAGAACGCAAAGGTTGAAAATTACAACTGGCGCTCCATAGAATGCTGATCAAAAATATTTTTTTGAATACTCCGACAAGTAAGAGAAAATACACCGCAAGCAATAATATAGTTTGTAATCGGCTTTTCTTGTCTCTAACAACCTGTGGTCACCTCTAAACGCACTTCACGGCGGCGGCGGCGGCGGCGTCCTTAAACCATGAGATACAAAAATATATATATAAGCTGATAAGGACGGTATAAAGGACAAAACCTTTATACCGTCCTTATCAGCTTTATTATATTCTTTTTAAGTTAAATATCAAAAGAAATACGGCTGCTTTTAGATGATTTACTTAAAATTAATTCAATAGGGTATCTACGGCAAGTTAAGAGTAGGTACTTATCGCTAAATGTCTGTTACAATAAAGGAGATTTAGTAACATAAATTCAGTTTTTGAGCTTTTAAAAGTGGAACAAGTGTCTTTATGTTTCTTGAGAATATGCCTAGACGTCTACTATCGTAGGGTACTATGGTAACGTTAATGGTTTATTTTAAAGGTTGGAATAAATATGCACGGAAAGTCGCTTACAGCGTTTACAGTGATTGTACCGGGTACTAGGCGAGCATGGGCGGGCGGGAGGTGCCGTGGGTAGGGCAGCCCTATCTTACACGCGCCGCCGGCATACATATCTGCACGCAGTTGCATAGTTACATTGCACCGGTGAAGGTTGCACTCGTTTACACCACGCGGCGCATCTATAGGCCCGCGTCGCGTACACAGCGGTTAGGAGTCAAGCTTTGAGGCTTTATGTAATTTGTGGATGAATTGGATCCAGGCTTCGGGCGCTTTAAGCTTCGTTGCTGTTATGAATTTTCATTTCATTTGGTGAGATTTATAATGGATTACAAACTACGAAGATATTTTGTATTTCCAATTTTATTAGTGACAAACCGGTATTATTATTTGAAACATAATTGTTGTTTATAAAAAAAAGTTAGTTAAATCTATATATATATAAAAATCAATGCCACTTTTCGTTGTAATTTTATAACTCAAGAACGGGCTCACCTATCCAAACCAAATGTTTAGGCTTTGTTCGGGCTATTTAGTAGATGGTTTATGTGAAGTTTACACAAAATCGGTCAAGCGGTTCTTCATTTATCACATTTTTTGCATACATATTATTGTACAGGAAAGTCAAGAAAACATGCGGGCGAAGCCGTGGGCGGAAAGCTAGTTATTTATAAGATTTCAAACCATCACTCCTTTATTCCCCGAAGAGTTTGACAGAGGTGTACTACTACACACCTGCAGTTCACCGGTATGTTGAAGTCCCATTCCATCAAATAGGTCTAGATGTACATAGCTTATAATATAACAAACAATAGAAATCAATACATCTTTGACCATCTTGAAGGCGCATCACAAGCGTCAAAGGCAAGGCGACATCAAAGAAACCGTTTCCTAATTTTCATTTGTATTGTAAGTTTACCGGAACATTTATCCAATATTTCTGAAGCAAATTGATATAAACGTTTTATGAAGCGAGAAGAGGAAACTTACTTCAGAGTTTATAAAGTTACACAACAAACTTTGTTTTGTAGGAGCTAAGGGTGGATCGGAAGGTACCAACCTGTTTCTAAAACTTGTTATAAATATATCCGCTATTCTATAACAAATAATTTCTAAGCAATCGTTTTTTTATTGATCATGATTATATACTTTCTGGATAATATTAACTACCAGAATTTTACTCATACAATCTTGTTTAGGTCAAATCTTGCAAACTTAATTAGAACCCGTTTCTGTTTTCCTATAGAGTTGCCTTTGTACGCACTGGTTCAGTTTTGATGACAATAAATTTTGATGTTAAGCATGACCTGAATTGATATCCAGAATAAAAAAGTTTTATATCATATACATTTTAGGTTTTTGTTTGAAATGCTTTTATAGTAGCATTTCTATTTATTTTATTATTGTGTAGCGTATTGTGTACCTCAACTTTAACCAGTTTTTCTGCCTATTTCGTGTTAGGATCTCATTCATATGCAACGGTAAAATTTAAGTACTAAGTCTCAACTCTAGAATTTTTTTCTAAATCAGTTCCGAACCTCCAAAACTCCAAAATTTTTTTATGCGACAAACAAAGAATTACATTGATATTAATACATAATTGATAACTGAGCACCAGGTTCTTAACTAGCAATTATTACGTATAATTACTGTCGTAGAAAGGAAACAGAAATAGCCTTCTTATGATAATCAAAATACAACGATTTCCTTAAAACAGGGCAAACAGTGTTGTTAATGAAAAATATCGATATTTCTTTACTGAAAATTCCATATAAGGGCATTTATTTAAAGGTAAGGGAATGTTGATTCAAATAACATGAATAGCAACTGCTAACTGCCTTATTATTTATTACTGAACGGATGTCAGACAGGTCAGCTTTCCTCATTAATTCTCGTTTATTTATGGACGATTCCAGAATGTGTACGAAGCTATTTTTTGAAATTGTCAATCGAGTTAGCTTAATTAAGAGGCTGTCCATTACTTGATATAGTGGACATATTGATTTAGATTTTATCAAGTTTTAAGGTCTAGCTCGGGTGTAACTAAAGGGTTATACTATAGATTACAAGAAGTTCTTGGGAATGTCCATCATTATAAGAAGTGTTTAATTTCTAATACCGTTAATTACTGACGCAGAAGAAAACAAATCATATGTTTCGGCCGTGCATTAAATTAATATCACGCCAAAAGTTTTGGCACTAGTGTCCTACCTTTTTATATAAGGTACTTATATACTTAATACTTTTTAAACCTCTACCAAGCGTAGTTCCCATCAACAAGATCCCTAACTAGGTATTAGCTCTTCTTTGGCAGTAGGCCTCCGAGCAGGGTGCAAAGGAAGGCCCCTTATGGGGTCCTGTGATCGCTAATCACAGCTCTGCCAGGGTCGAGGTGGATGTAATCGCGAGCCATGGCCTTGACAATATAAGTGGGGATCGAAAGTGGAGTTTTTAGTCGGTATGAGTCCGACATCCCTTGCCGCTTCCCATGGCGTTTCACCTACACTATAGTTAGGGGTAGACTGACGGATCACGAACAAGATCATTTATCGGCAAACAGGATATCTATAGATGCCTAAAAACCCAGCGGTACAACCAGCCGCTTGGTATCTTGATACCTCGATTGTTAAGGGCACTATTAACTATTATTATAATATTTGCATTCGCTAGAGACTATTACAAAAGCTGTTACATTTTCCAAAAGCACACAGATATCTCACCTTTATAAGGCATGCGAAAGTTAAATATTTACAATTACAATTTGAAGTGTTACAGGGCAATCAAAAAAAATCGTGAGAATGAGAAAATGACAAAATTAAAAAATGTTAAAGTCAAAAAGAATAAATGCGGTGAAGTCCTACGCCCTATAAGTCCACTTAGTATGGTAGTCCTACATACAATGCAAGTATTTACTTGTAAAGTTGAAGTATTGCCTTTATATTATTGAGATGGAAACAATACTTACATTCGGCTACTTCTATTATGCAACAAGGACGAATGCGACACAACTTTGAATAAAGATTAGCTTTGCGGTTCTTTATTTATGGACAGAGATACTTATGATATTAGCTGCCTTGAATTACTTATGTATCAGGATAGGACTAACATAACGTATAAGAATTTTATCTGGCCTGTAGCTTTTATGATATTTTATTTCCTTTCAAATAGGTAGCTAGTTTCGATCTCAATCAGAGCCGTAAGCACAAGTAATAAAAAAAAAAACAGGGGAATCAAAGTAGTGAACTAAGCTGATCAACCGATCCGTAAGATGAGGGACCAGTATACAAATATCGAGATCCCCGCGCTTCAGAAAGCACATATAGCCATTAGTCTCGATTACAGAAGCAGCACAAAATGCCTGATACCAGTCTATCTTTAGGAAACCGGTCTTGCCAGAAATTGAGTTCCACGCCTGATGGCAGTCGCTTCCATGCCGCTGAATATCAACATTTTACACACATATTCAACCGCTTCTGAACAGACTGGAAGCCGACCTCAGGACCCAGTGGCGTAGCGTGGGTCACTAGCACCCGGTGCGGATCCCGAATTTGCCGCCCTTTCATTTTTTCAATTTCCATAGGCTGAGTAGGCTGGAGCCTAGGGCGGTAGATTTGAGGGGGCGGCAAGTTTTGGAAAATAAATGGCATCTAACTGAATAAAAAAAAAACCTAAATGTTATTAGTGTGAGTAGATTCACAATTTAATCAACGTGTAATGTGTTTCACCACATTTTTTTTCAAACCTCACTTAAATAACGGAAATTATTTTATGATTTGGGATTGTTAGCGGAATACGATCCTTTTTTATTTGGGAATCAAGGATCAGGAGTGCCAGTTACTTATCAAGCACCGTTAGCGAAACCAACGAAACTTTTCGCTTTTTAAGTGTTTTATTCTGCGCATTCCTTAAATTAAGAGGGGTGTCTCTCGCGAACGCAACAATGTTACACAGTTGCTTAGAGACAGCAACTGTGTAACATTGTTGCGTTCGCGAACCCCTCACGATGCGAACGTCTACCCGAGAAGTGAAAGAACAATATATTTGCAACATTTTAAAGGAGATTTTTTATTTAGAATTTCGAAATTTGGAGATTACTCTTTTGATATAGTTATTACGTATATTCATTATATTATCTGGGTTCCCTATGAGTCACAATGGTTCTGTATCGACACTTTATCTTGAAATAATAGCATGAAGTTGAGTCGTTTTCATAGAAAATTACCAATCTTTGAGCTCGTGTAACTTTTTAACTGTGTACATATTTAAATGAAGTTCTACGTTCAAGGAACACGTATTCTAATGATAAGATTGTTATTGCAAAATTTTAAAGACTTTCATTGGTTAACATTCAAGATAGGATAAAAATAAATTTAATACTGAAAAAGCGTGAAGTCTATATACACGATTCAGTAGCTGCAGTTGCCAATGAATTAAAAGAATGGGCAGAATAAGACACTTAAAAAGCAAACGGTTTTGTTAGTTTCGCTAACGGTGTTTGATATGTAGGTAACTGGCACTCCCTGATCCTTGATTCCCAAATCATTGAGGTTGGGTTTAGGGTAAAAAACAATTTATCTCGATTTCCGGCAAAACTACAAGTGTTATGGAAAAAAGTTAAATGGCACAGTTGTAGGTAATAAAGAGATCTACAACTTTTGTATCTACACTTTTTTCACATGCCCGCAAAATTTATGTGAAAAATTCTAACCAATTCTAACCTTTTTTTTTTCAAAAAAAAAATAAAGAACCACGAATTTTCACGAAATTTGGTGAAAACTTACCTTCTTATGTCCCAAACACACTGTTTTTTTTTCTTATTTTGACTTAATATCGAAAAAGCAGCCTTATTTTCAATCGAAAATTCAAAATATCAGTTTTTTTTTAAAGTCTGTGTAGAAGACGCATGTTCGAATCCTGCCCGCAGTCGAATTTTTCCTTCACAAAAATAAGTGAGATATGATTTTAAATAACCTTCTTTCTGGCGCAGTCGGGTAAAAATATTTAACACATTAGACGTTGACTAAATTGAGAGTGGATCTAATAAAATGAGGTGTAACTATACTTTTTTTAAGACAAAAAAAATATGTAATCTATTCTTTCGGTCTAATATGCGGTCGGCCAGAGCAATGCCGACCGCATTAAAGCATACCATATCCCATCTTTTTTGCTTTTCACAACTCAGAATTAGACCCAAAACTATTTCTTGTGTACCTACCTAATCGTTTAATAAATCCTTGGTTGTTTAAATAAATTAGGAACTGACATATTGATTCCCTATTCACAATCATAAGGAAAAAGTGGTTAAAGGAAGGCAAAATTGAAGAACAACAAAGAAAAATGTAATAAATTGTGTACTACAGTATTAAATTGCAGAGGTCAGTAGGGGCGGCAGTATTTGTATAGCCTACTGGCGGCAAATCTCTAAATCCGCCACTGATGAATAACAAAAAAATTAGGGCATGACTAAACTGAAAAAAAAACATTTTTTTTTACCATTCGTGAAATGCCGCCCCCTCCAAAGTGCCGCCCGGTGCGGACCGCACCCGCCGCCCCCACCACGCTACGCCACTGTCAGGACCTCGAGGCTTGGAGGATGATGAATTTCAGATTTTAAAATTGATGAATAAATATTTTTCCGATATGTAAAATAAACTACAAGAAACAGAATAACTTTCTCACATTGCCATTGCTTCTAGAGCTAATTCCTATAAAAATATCGATAAATATGCCTTATCAACGGCTGAATTGCTAATCAAAATGACTTCTTGTACTTGGTTCAGCGATGTGATACTAGATACCTACGTGTTCTAAGAATCTGTTCTTAAGATCCCTATGGACCTTTCCTTGAAAACTGAGCACCTACTTACCTAATTAAAGTGTGCGTAGTATATTATAACTAAGCAAGCTTCGAAATAGGGACCGCATTTAAATAAACAGAATTTGATATTTTTTATTTGATTATCCTATATACTTATGCGCAGCTTTATTTAATCATAAGATAAGTAATTAAAATACTTCCATATAATAAAGCTAAATATAGATTATGCCAACAAGGAAGTATTTCCATTTCTTATGTTATCATTATTTTTATTCTTTTTAGGGTTTCGTAGCCAAATGGCAAAAAACTGAACCCTTATAGATTCGCCATGTCTGTCTGTCTGTCCGTCCGTATGTCACAGATTTTTGTCTTTGAAACTATAAGAGCTATGCTGTTAAAACTTGGTAAGTAGATGTATTCTGTGAACCGCATTAAGATTTTTACACAAAAATAGAAAAAAACATAAAATTTTGGGGATTCCCCATACTTAAAACTGAAACTCAATTTTTTTTTTTGTCATCAAACCCATACGTTCAAAAATGATATTGAGGTTTCTAATATCATTTTTTTCTAAACTGAATTTTTTGCGCGAGGAACACTTTCAAAGTGAGTGGTAAAATGTGTGTCCCCCCCCCCGGTAACTTCTCAAATAAGAGAATGATAAAACTAAAAAAATATATGATGTACATTACCATGTAAACTTTCAACGAAAATTGGTTTGAAACAGATCTAGTAAGTAGCTTTTTTTTTCAATCTATATATATAAAAATCAATGCCACTTTTCGTTGTAATTTTATAACTCAAGAACTGGCTCACCTATCCAAACCAAATGTTTAGGCTTTGTTCGGACTATTTAGAAGATGGTTTATGTGATTTTTGCACAACATCGGTCGAGCGGTTCTTCATTTATCACATTTTTTGTAACAAATGAATTTAATAAATGGCGGATCATTTTGTTAATGGGGATTTTGCTGTTAAATTGAAACGAACACGCGGGCAACGCCATTGGCGGAAAGCTAGTACGTCATAAATCGTAATGGCACGGAACCCTCCGTGCGCGAGTCCGACTCGCACTTGGCCGGTTTTTATTTATTAAGGTGTCATATGCTCTAACAAATCAAAACAACTACTTATCACTTATTAAGAAAAACAACAATGACAAAATAATTCATACTAATACAAAATATACACATAGGTAGACAATTTTATAATGTAGGTACTATAACAAAAATATGTAATCGTGAAAAAAAACCAACGTATTATCAACGTAGTTGAGCGGTATTCTAGTGAGCGCTTAAATAGTCCCCTATTTGAGCAATAGCTACCTTTTAGGTGTCAAGAATTCCTACCTATTTAGTTACTAGCCTGAGTATCGGACGGTAAACCACACGCGATCGTCGACCGTCAATTGTTTCCATTTTCCCGCCGCAAACTTCCCGCCAAGTAAGTGAACTTTCATAAACATCTCCGCGGTAAGGACAACGTTATTACCGGCAAATTCTTGCGCGTAAGCGAGGGTATTGTTTAGATATTAGGATCAAACTTCTTGTCCGATGTATTTAACTATTGACTTACGTAGTATACGGTAGCAGCTCAGAGTATGGACTTGTGCCTGATTGATGGCAATAGGCTAATGATAGCATCATGCTAAATCCACATTCCCGCGAACTATGGGTGAACATTAGAAAGTAAACATTTCCTTACCTTATGTTAAAAATAATTGTGGTTGAAGCAAAAATACTAAAACTATAACATACATCATACGTTATCGATTGGCAGGTGGTTTAGGTACGCACGGCTACACATCAAGCTATAAAAATCCAGTTTACCCTGGCCCCTTACTGTATGGGAAGCCTAATCAATGCGAGATCAACTTACACTGGATTTGTATAGGTTAACCTGTAGCCATGTGTACAATCCGGTCTATATCTCAGTTATTGTTGCAATAGATAAAACAATGACTATCTGCTGTGGAATCTAATTGCATGCACCTACTATTAGTTATGCAAAACTGTCAAATTTCAAGTTCAAAATCGACTGAGAAAATTTGACAATATGTGGTAACCTGATGTGCTGACGACCATACCATCATCAGAAAGTCCATAATTATATCACTGATCTGAACATTTAAAATGCTATAAAGAATATTTGGTCACAGAGATTAAAGCCTTTAAATACAGATCTGTAATTAATAATTTTTTTTTTATAATAAACAGTATTTCAACACAGATTTAGTCAATATTGCCATCTAACGGTTTAGATAGCTGCAGCTCCGTCGACCTTTATCCTAGCCGCTTCATTTTATGCTCATAACCTAGGCACCGTTGTTAAGTCTATTGCTATACGTAATACACCGTTACAAATCAGGCATAACTCTACTGATCCATCGAAATATTAAGGTCATGCTTTACATTAATAACCATAGCGGGAAGACCGGACGACATTATTTTTTTAGACTAGTTTTTGTATTTTTAAGTTGTTAATGTTTGGGATTATGATTATTAATGCTAATTTAACAAAAAATGCCTTCAAACCATGTTAAGTCCAAAAAAATATCGACGTCATTATCGTTTTTTGTACGGTACCTACATTCTAAATTTTTTCTGAATTTTGAGTGATCAGGTCCTTCACCTTTAAATGAGAGAAAACGGAAAAAACCCAAACTAAATAAAAAAAATCCAAATTGGTTAATAAATGTCAACTTTCTGAGGTAACAAACATAACAAAAAAATTTGAGAACCTCCTCCTTTTTCGAAGTCGGTTAAAAAACAATCGTCTAAACTCCAAAGCATGGATCTAGATGATGCAGCCAAGTCGTTGGAACAGTTTTACTGGCTACATATTGTTTAATTTTATTTATCATAGTTCGGCCGGTCCTAATAGGAGTAGTACCTATACACTCATCGCTCATTAATTATTATGATAAACAGTTGACACTTAATGAATCCACGTCCTACCTGCGATTTATAGCGAACATGGCACGTCTATCTATTCCTAGAGGTATACTTTTCGTCTACGTAGGCACTGCACATAGGATAGCACCGTAGTGACCTATGAGACTAAATTTCAGGTATAGGTTTCATGACGATCTTTAAAAATTAAAGGTTATGATTACCACATTTTTTTAAAAATCTTAATGAAGTAAATTATTATGACTAAGACGTAGGTACCTACATTGTAATATACACCCCTTTCCTTTTAACATTTTATTTATTTGATATTTAGACAATTTAAAAAGAAATTTAAGTAAAACGAAATTCAAACAATACAATTAATACCGATATAGTTTAAGTGGGTAATATTGTGTTAGGTAGTAACTTTTTTGCGGGCGTTCCACTTGGCAACCGACAGTGACCCAGTACTTAATTAGTTCATATTACATCTATTAGGAAGTTAGAACGCATGCGGCCCAGAGCGGAGAGTAAATGTTGGAGTATGTAAACGATATAACAATATTGTGACTGAACATTTATAAGATCTATTATATAATATATTGAAAACGCTACTTCATTTTCTGATTAATTGGAACAGTGATAATTACTCAAATTAATTGGAGTGTTAATATTTTACGGAAATGATTTTAATAAAATTCGATATAACTTTAAAAAAATGTTGCTAATACCTATATGCTACAGCAATTTTAAGCAATGCATATCTTTGACTTTGAACATAAGAACATAAGTAAGTTTACTCCATTGGAGAAAAGGCTGAGGCATTTGGTGCGTCGAGTCGAGACTTCGATTCTCACATGTAATTCCAATATTTACAAGTGTCTTCCTGCTAATTATCCGTCGCGAGACAACCTTTTCATTAGTTAGGACGAGACGACAGAATCAGTTTGAGCTTTATCAATCAGTGTGATGTAAATGAATTTTCCCAGGGAGCGCGACACATAACTTCGTAATGTGGTACCTTTCATCAAGGGTAGCGGGAGCAATATTAACTTGTACAAGTGGTACGCCTTTGTAAATTAGGTACCAAAGCCTGCGTATGAGCACTCTTTATGTACATATTGCAAAACTGAGGCCGTTGCTTGTTCGCCTTTATACGGCTCCAGACGTTTTTCCAACTACATTTACAGGTAGCATGAAATTTTTCGTTTAGTCTTCTGACTTTATTAATTAGGTACCATTGTGAGTAATAGTAGTAGTTAGTACAGGCATTAAATTAGACTGAAGTATAATTGACTAACGAACAAAAACATTCATGACAGCTGAGCAGTTCCTTTTCTCATATAAATTGAGTACTACATCTAATAGATCAAGTTGAGTGCTTAGTTAATGGCTTATAATATAAGTATTAAGGTAAATGAAAGTACCTAAGAAGTAGGATAACATTGGGGCTTCTGCATTGCGAACCGAGCGAAACGAGGTGAGTTATAGTAGTGAGGTGAGTAGTAGTGATACTTACATCAAATCCCTTAACTAAGCACACAACTTTATCTATTAGATGTGGTAGTCAAATTATATGAGGGATTTACCTTCTCAGCTGTCATGAATATTATTGTTCGTTAGTCAATAATACTTCAGTCTAATTTAATGCCTTTAAAATACAATGAACTGATATTAGGTTCACATTGCTATACTTGAATAGCCTTGCAGTAGCCAGACTTAGTTTTGTAAATTTATTTAAGGCTCCAGACTCTCGACACTTAGAGGTCGAATTCTGTTTATATCTGTTTACAACGTTTTCGTTAAAGTGAGTTTAGGGAAGTATCAGTGTGTGAGCATTTGTCCGTGAGGTAAATCCTGGCCGCTTCCATGTTTGTATCGTTTGTTACAATGTTCAGATAAGGAGCATTTCCTCGAATTTAGTACTTTGCGTACGTCGCTTTATATATTATAAGTTATATATGTATTTATTTTATTCCCTGGCAAGGATTTACGATTTATATCGCTCCGGATCAAATTATGTTATTACAGACAGAATTACATTCTCACTTCAGTCTACTTACATGTAAAACTAATCTGATACATTATAATTATACCTACAACTTATATCAATATTATCTGTGTTTAAAATCTCCTACATAAAACTAGTGTAGATCTAAAAATCGTTGTATTCGTTTTTATTTAATCTCAATAAATGCAGGCATACTATGATTGCTCGTAGAAGGTATCAAAAAAATCTCTTTAAACTTGAAACCATATTACGTAGTAATAATAAGTTAAGAATTTCATTCCTTACCTAATGAGCGACCACAATTATTAATTTATTTTCTTTCTAGTTTATGCTTATAAATCTTATTAGCGTACCATGCGAAATGTCGTTTGTTTATACTTTTTAATCTTATTGTTACAAAAGAAAACACTAGTTTTTTATGTCAAAGTTTACACTCAATTATACTTTAAGTGTAGTTTAAAAATGTCTCGAGTAAGTAAAATCTTTGTAATTTCTTATTAAAATTCTTTAACCCCAATACATAAACCGAACATCCGATACATCATACAGTCCATACGATACGCAATAGAATGCTAATGTAGCCACAAGGAGAGATGTCCTAAAAAATATTGATTAAAATACAGTTGAAGTACTTTCACTGTCATATGAGGCCAATCCTGAAATAACGAAAAATAAAACCGGGTATTTCAACTAGTTATTTTTCAGCTATATCCACATAGTAAGTATATTTTTTTAATAAGTAGGTATTTTCGATTCCCAAATTCATTTACGGAGGCTTTAAGGAACTCGCTTCTCGAAAATACTGTCATCCGCATCTGGTTAGTCTGGAAGATGACCCTAACATAGTTGAGAAAGGGATAGGAGAATGAGGATGGAGTATTTTCTCTGCCTCAAATTCCCAGAATAACTATAACTTTTCACAAAGATTCTAATGAAAGAAAATTCGATCTCAGCCAGGGTCTCTCTGGTTAAGTACACCAGACGTCGCCTGTGACGTCGAATTTCTCACATTTTACGTCTTCGGATGACGTTAATTAAATTTTATTTCATTAGAAAATTCATATCATTGTGAACATTTCGCAATATTTAATGCTAAAAAATAAGCATACCTAATAAGTTAATGCAACATCGTTCGACATTGAACTACCTGTAAAGGCAGTCGTGTTGGTTGAAAGACATAGTAATGTCTTCAAAAGATGGTGCTGACGTCACCTGAAGACGTAAAATGTGGAAGACGCAGGTTCAAACCCTGCCTAAGATCGAATTTTCTTTCATTAAGAAATTTTCTTTCATTAGAAAATTCATATCTTTGTGAACATTTCGCAATATTAAATGATAAAAATAATAAAAAATAAGCAGAACTATAACTATTGGTATATTTTATTAACCACTATAAAATATTGGTAGGTACCAAATATTGCGTAGCTTCTGTCTGTTATTATAAGTGAATTGTTTGGGCAGGCACGGCGCGGCGTCCGTGTGCGCACGTGCTCGTTAGCGTGGCACCTAATTGTCGGCGCGCGCGCTACATTATCACGTCCGCACAACTAGCTTACCGCCCACCGTACCTCTACTGTAAACATGTGCTTGCTTCTTTAACTCTCTTTGCTGCGTAGGGATTTTTCTCACTGTTCGGTTAATATTTATTTTAAGCTATAGTAGTTTTTGTAGATATATTTTCAGTTGGTATAAGAGATCTAACAATCTACAAGATCTGCACTGATATGCAAGGCTAAGCTGGGCCTACCGTGGTTGGTCCGTGGCTACCATTCTTAACATATCCGTGCCTCAGCGAGCAGATAAAGCCGACAGTCCCGGTTCTCATACGAACAGCTGATGATGAAAGCATGATAGCAGTCGCTTCATGTAACAAAAAAATATTTAGCCTCATCTAACGATTAGACTGGAAGTCGACCAATACCTAATTGGAAAAGGCAAAGCAGATGATACTCGTAAGATAACAAAAATAATAAATACTTTCTTACTTTTGAAAGCTTCTTAAGTTTCATAAAACCTTATATAGCTACGAGAAATACAAATTTTCTAGAATCCAACACTTTATTACAATAATGTTTTCGTCGATGAAAAGGTTTGAATAAAAGTTAAACTTAACTTCCTAGCTTCCTAACTTAACTAGGCAATCAGACGTTGGAGCCAAGTCAAACCAAGGCGACCTAACTAATACTTAAAGGGAACTATCGGTAAATAAACTTAAGCCCGTCCTTAATCGAGGATCGGACGAAGACTGGGTCGAGTCCAATTAGATGTACCAGTATGTATGTTCTTGGGAAATCCTGATGTCAGCCAGAAAAACAAAGTTTATTTTGTAAGACGTTGTCTATTGCTAGACCATGAGCGAGCGAGTGCGAGACATAGTGAGTCGGGGTAAACACTCTTTGTACTGTAAGACCTTTATCTAATCTATTTCTTTTCTTAGTCTAAATCTTTTTGACATTCTTTTAACAACGTAACAAAGTACAGTAGTACTTTAATAATTTTATTTATTTATGATTATATTATATTTTAAATAGTATGTTTAGTTAGTGGAATTGCTAGCCACCGCTATGCTGTTTAGGCCTTTAGTCTAAAGTAAAGCAGAGAATATATATTATATTTGGCCTGAGGGCAAACAGTACTAATGCGTAGCATTCAGTTTCAATAAAATATTGCCATAGTAAAACAGCTATTAAATAGTTTAGGATCGAAAATCGACATGAAAACTGACACTCCGAGCTTACTTAACTTTTTTTATGAAATTACCATTGCAATTGTAAAAAGTTAACGTTTTCGGAGCATTGTAATAGGTGCGGTGCGGCATTTCTGACGTAAAAACTAGCTAGTTAGCGGAGTTTACACAAACAGTGGGCTTGTTAACTGTAACTTAACTTGTTAATTTTGCAGCGGTGCTCTGGCAACGTTTGTCACAATTGCTACTTCTGTAGGTTACGCTAACAACAAATGACAATTGGCAAACCTCTAACGTAAAGGATGCTTCTAAACTAACTAAATCACAATTGGTGCAAAATACGAATGAAGCTTCGTTAGTAAATTTATTACCTACTCACCGTTGCCTTGGCTTCACTCAGGGCCTTGAAAGTTTTATCCAGGAACCTACTATGTTTTATACATAGAGCACCACTTCAGAGCTTTTCCCCAATTTTGTCAAAATCTGTTCTTATCAATAGTGGTTTAAAAAGCTAAAAATCGAACAGTAAACAGTGTAATCATTATTTGCTTTTTAACTTGTAGAATATATTTAAAATAATATGCAACTTTCAAGTTTCGATTGCAACACGGAGAGTGGGAGGGATTCGTTTGAATCAAACGATAAGCGGAAGTTGTTGAACTTAGTTGCTATTGTGATTCGGAAAATACGTACCTTATTTACCTATATTACTTAAGCGTATTAAGCATCAAGGCGTATCATTAAATTTAACCGCGTACGCAACCTATTGGACTATTACCAAAACTAAATTCATATTTTCGATTTTCATTTGTCAGAACAGTTACGAACTTGGCAGTCGCCCAGTTACAATGATTATTTACACATCGCGTGCCAGGGTTCTGTAACAATAAATATCCTTATCGAATTAGAATGTATATCCGTCTTATATACCTATTAGTTTTATCGAAAACGCCTCGATAAATGAAAAATAAAGAGCCAATGAAAATCATTAGGTATATGTATCTAATCAAATTTAAACACGACTTACATCGTGTAATATGCCACTAAGATTAGTTTAATCTTATTGCCAGGGTGTCGATTGTTATGCAGTTCAAAACCATTTATACAAGAAGAAATACTGAATAAACAGATGATAAAGAAATATACTTACTGGCAGATAAATAAAAAAAAATATGCTCCTCTTATTTGTTTATTACTAAGCACGTTAATGATTAAAGTTTATAGTATACATACACACAAAGACTTGACAATTATTTATTTTCTAATAACGCCATGCTTCAATTTAAATAACTCATTATTGTTCCTATTAATCAGACTCCAAACGACTTTAGAAACGAAGTACTTATACATAAAAAGATTTTAACAAGAAAACCAAATAAGTACAGTTTTTACATAACTGAATATTTGAGTGAATATTAGGATGCTTTTCCACGAAACTTTATCCATAAACAAAATGCACAAACTATGTTTTTAATTAAACTTTCTATTGTAACCAAAGAGATTTAATAGTAGATTGTAACACATATCGATGTACGTACTTGTATCGATAAGTATGTGTTCGAAATCGAATATTCAAAATGTATCAAATGCAGGGGAGGCTCGACATCACTCTCGTTACGGAGGGTGAGAGTTGCGGAGGGTGGTATGAGATTGAAAGTTCTAGGGCAGGGTGCAATTAGATAGACTGCGCCTTAAAGACTCGCGTCCGGTTGGAAATTAGACAAATCTACATCAACGCCAGTGGTAAATAGATTAATTGACAATTTCAGCATTAATTTGTGTAACAATTAATGTTATATCTTAAGGGATACACACATACATGTTTATATTGAAATAATAGGTTATACGCGTTCGTGCCAAACTCCAAAACTAAGTAAATTAAATTAAATATTGCTTTTCAAATAAATCAATGTCTTCATTACAAATAATATAATACTACATATAAAAAATAATTTCAAAGTCCCAGTATCACTATTGATCTAATTCCAATACAATATATTCCCCTAAATCCTTTTTGCGTTATTTCAAGTACAAAAAAAGGTAGGATACAACTTCATGTTGAAATGTTCACATGAAATGTTCTAATCGGTTTCTTAAAAACATTATTTTGTGAACACATCAAGTATAAAGGTACAAAATTGGGTGAACCAAAGCGAGTTGAAAACCCGCGCAGAAAATTTCAAATCAAGATATTAATTGAGTGTCACGTCCCACTCCCTTGGCTTACATTACTTAATAAATCCAAAACGCAGCTAGAAAGTCGTTAACTAAGCTTTGCCTTTTAAAAGAGAGTTGAGACCTCCACTCACAGGTTTTCATTTCAGTTCAAGTCTGGGGTGGTTGCTTTTGTGACTGCGTTTGCTTTCTTGTGTGTTGTACTTGTAAAGGTTGCCCCAGTGCCAAAGAGAACATTTCTTTATCTCAATAATAAGCTTTTTTTCAGTAAATGTTGTTGACAATAATTCTGTAAAGTATTGCATAAATAAAATTTGATTGGAAATATGTATAGTTTTCTCGAATCTTCTCCGGCTTAACGCGTTTTCCAGTCTGCCACGTTTGTAAATTCATCTGCGTATCAATAGAAAATATGTGTGCTTACAAAAACATATCTGTGTGCGTGCGACACGTGTAACGGAGGTCGCTTGTGATTCTGCGTCCCTGGTGTTTCACTCCCTGCGCTGTAAACGATCTAGTTTCCGAGAACTTTCAAGCGGAAAATTTATCTGACAGCTAAGTGGAGTGTACAGCTGATATATTTTGCTGTAACTAGATTGAGGTGTACGAGTATATTGTCTATAATCGAACCACACTTCAAGTTAGGTTAAATTATACAATAGGTAATACATCATTATTATTGTACAAAGGTTTTTGATAAATAATGGCTTTTATTGTATTTGGAGTTTGTGCGTTGATAGTTGTGCCAGACTATTCTGCTTTTGTTGCTGATACCCAATAAAACTTTTATTATTTTACTTTACTACGGCCCGTAGACTACTTGTGTACTTAGTACGAGTATCACAGTGGGAGGTGTGGGACTAAAGTAAGTTGTGTAACACTTGTTGCTCGTTGTAGAAAAAGTTTTATCTACTAAGTATCCTTAAATTTGTTCTGTCTCCTTTTGGTCGGGAAGAAATTATTGTTTATAGTTATACGATCGTAATCGCTTTCACTTTTACTTATTTGATTACCTGAACCAATAACTCTGAATAAAGTGTTTGAAGTAACCGATTAAATACTACCGAGTTTATCAATTACTTGAAATTTCCTAGGTTATAATAATATTCTTTTATCATTAATATTAAGTTTAATACTATTGAAATAGCATAAATTATGATATCAAAAAAATATGAACCTTTAAATAACAAAGAAAACGTCAATGAAGTACCCATAACATTGGATAGGGGCAACAAGTTTTTATAATATACTATGAGTCAAAATCGCTTATTTTCAATATAGCTTCTGGATAAATTAACCAGGTTCTAAATAAACTAAACAGTGCTTGTTTGTCGCTTAATTCCTGTCATGTGTAAGTTGCACGTCCTGCAATCAAGTCTCTTCACTGATGACCGTGAACCGCGGTTACACCAAGTTACGATAGAGCATGCCAAACAAACGGGGCCGCTACGCCAAGCTACGAACGACGCTCGTAGCCGCTTCGTAGAACCTATACTTATATAATTATATAGTTCCGCTTTGGTTGGGAAATAAGCTCTTATTATGTTGTCGTAAGTTCCTAATTTGATTAAAGTGTGAGAGAACCCCTACCGGTGAGTTACAGGCATAAATGACAAGCTTGGCTGGCATTTCGATTGAGCTACGTAGTGGTGTTGTGGGAATTTTCTTTCATCGCTGCAATGCGTTGACATTATAACGGGATCAATCACACGGTTGGTGATTGCGTGAAAAGTGAAAACACAGGTATATATTATCTACACTTATGTAGGTACACTAATATCGATCTGTGTCGGAATAATTTTAGATCTTATAGGCTATGACATAATAGTTATTTTCGTACGGTCGTAGTTTCTTCGGCTTGTAAGTCTTCGGACTCGAGGTTAGCTAAAATCGCAAACTTTGAAGGCCATATAAACCGTGTACAAAGCAGTTTATAACTTTACACAGCTTATACAACTTACATAAAGTGGGTTGATATATGGGCTTATGCCAGGGCATTTTTTGCCCAAAATACCTGGGCATATGTAAGTAAATAATAATTTCTTCAAATGTAAATAGTTAAAAACAATAAATGAAATATAATTATTGCCCTCAAAAATAATGACGTAGTTCTTACAAAAATCCAATTACTTAATTCAAACGTTCTTGAATTGATGCAAAAAGCAGTCTTGAAAAGAATACGATCAGTATTAATATTACTTACTTATCAATTGCCGCAATTGATCTATTATAAAACAATTAACCGTCTGATTCTGATACTCAGATCAAATAAAAAGTTAAGATGGAACTTTGCGAACAAAGAATTGAGGCCGGTTAAAAGTACGCCTAGTCGTTTACAAACACAATTTTACACTATATAACAATACCAAAACGACGCCTTATCTTGTCAGTCGAGCTATCAAGCTATCGAAAGCTCGTCAGATAAGGCGTAGTTTCGGTATTGTTATATAGTGTAATAGACATTGTTAACCTCCTTCAGTTATAAATTAAAATAATTGCATTCCTTTAAATGCACATTCTTGTTATTTAAGTGAACACACCAGGGATAATTTAAAAGAAATATCTTTTATAGACTGCAGGGCACTTTTTTAACGTAGCATCACGTCTGTATTCCCCGAAGGGTTAGGCAGAGGAGTGCTTACTGTACACCAACATTTCGCCGGCATGTTTTAGGTCCCATGTAATAGGGGGTGAGCTTATTGAAATTTACCGGGCACATATCCAAACACCGAGCTGCTACTGGGAATTTCATAGAAAAACCCAATAACACTTTGCTGGACCTGAAAATCGAACCCAAGACTTCTATCGTAGAAGTCGCGCTTATTACTAGACTAATGAGGCAGTTAGCGCAGGCAAAGGCACGTACTTTTTTAAAACTTCTATCTATACAGGATATTTATACAGGAACATGGTTACTCCTATTAAAATGAAAATATTACATCCAAACAATCAAAGCAAATAAATTAAGTTCATCATGTGTTCGTTAAATTCCTTGTAAGTTGCAAAACTGTCGATAAATACCTACTAGACCTGAGATTGCCAGAATAAGTTATCCATGCCAAGTGAACTAAAAAGTTTTTGTTCTATAATAAAAAAAACATATGGTGTATTTTTATAGGTATATATATTATGTCCTTCAAAGAATTTGACACAAATTCTTGATAAAGTCAACATTTTGTGTTGGCCTAAAATAGAAGACATGACGTTGAGTAAGATAAGAAATGAACTCCTAGTTAGATAAGAGATTAGGTACATTTAGGTAATTGTTTTTCTAAATTAAAAATACTTGAGTGATAAAAACTCACAAGTCGCTCCCGCTGATTGTACGGTTAGATCTTTTAAACTACAGAACGGATTTTAATGCAGTTTTCAACAATAGATAGAGTGATTCAAGAGGAAGGTTTTACTTAGTACCTATACATGTATATTATAGTAAAGAAAAGCCATGAAACCTCGCAGGCGAAGCTGTGGGCGGAAAGCTAGTATTGAATAAAATATATAGGTATTGATAAATATTATATTGTTTTGATATTTATTGCATATTTAAATTTCTAATCTTTCTTTGATACCAGTAATATAATTATTTTCGGTGCACTGTGTAGTGACAAACTGTATCCATGATTGGTGTCTATTGTCTCTTCGGGCCGTGCGCGAGTCAATTTGTCCCATTGTTACAAATATACGTATTGTAAAGTGACAGGGGAACCAAAGTTGAAATTTATACGTATAGTCGTTATTTTTATAAATATGTAAAGGTACGTGAGAGTGAGATAGGAAGCACGATGTTGAGTTGATGTCCAGTTTCATCTAGTTTTTCATCTCATAAATATTATGGTCCAAAAGTCTGAAGATTGATTTAGCCCTTTCAGCTACTTGTCACAGGTCTCGGCCCAAGTGCTACAGCAGCTACGCAAATGACAAGGTATAAAAATAACCTTATGCTAATTAGAAATCATAATAGCAGAAGCCTATCGATGATTCTTTTAAATCCACGGAGAGTATAGTAAAAAAAATAGATATGTCAATCAGCCATGAATTTCAGCAGCAAACTTTGTGGATTTGAATTGACTTTGACAAATTCAGTCTTTTTGATGCGACCATTACAGATAGGTAAAGCACAGTCGAGGCATCGTATAATGTAATGAATAAAAGAAAAGTCACAAACCTAGACCTTTTACAATCATTATGTAAAAACCGCCTTTATTATTTTCCTAAGTAATTGTCTACTTGAGTTGGTTCTATCAATTGACGTAAATTTATCGACGTCAGAAACATATTGCGGATGTTCTTAAAAAAGGCCAAGTTCCGAGCACCCTAAACCGACGGTCATGCATGAAGAGATTAATTAATGTAGATGAAGCGAAAGTAGTGTGCCAGGATCGTAGCAAGTGGAAATCTATAGTCTCTGCCTACCCCCATGGGAGACAGGCGTGACAATATGTATGTATGTATGTAGTAACATTTTTAAAAACTGTTATGAATTCAAAATTGGCCTTTATACACACACCGGATAAGTAAAATACGTCATAAGATGTAAAATGTAATGTCTCGTAGCTCGTTCCTTGCACAGTATGGACATAGCCTTATGTGCACACGTGATGAAAATAACAATTTTACATTACCGAGTAAGTTGGCGGTTTTAATTGACAATATAGCTACATCGGTGGCATTCATCAACGCAGTTGCAAATAAAAGTGTTTTATTCAGTGTAATTAAACGAATTTGCCGATTTTTGCCCAATTTTTATAAATTGGGATGCGACTATTTTTTTTTATAAAATAACTACCTTTTGAAGTTATTCGGTTTAATTTATTTAAGTATATGAACCTGATTTTTATAATCGAACTTTTAATCGTCAATTTTTTCTGGATATAAATACCTAACATTATTGCGCAATTTCACCTAAAGATTGCAGAACTAAGTGGAACTTACTTAAATAATTTCATATTTTTTTTTGCAACAACACTAGCAAAGATCATTTTTCATGATCCAGTTTCCAAGCCACATTTTTTGAACATCTGATACATAGGTATTCCCGTGCAATAAAACTGTTTGTATTTTGAACACAGAATTTGGTTTGTTTATCATGAAAACAAATCCGATATTACACAAGCACACGGCCTATACAAACAGATGTTTCTTTGTTATGCAAATGCATGTATATGTCCCCTCGGCTGATGGCAAGCTCTGTCCGTCGTACCGCTGAAGGCTATTCCTCCGTTACCTGTAACCCGCTACAAGCTAAATGGTCAATTATATGACTAGCGACCAGAGGTATCCAAACACAAAGGCCCGTGCCAATTCGCTATCGACACCAATCTATTGTTCGACTTATCACATCCAATTAAAACGTTTACGAGCATACGCAGTTTAACTGTAACTTCGTATACTTACCGAAAACTACTCTTCCAATATATAAGTGCAGTATACAGCTAAGTTAATGTTGAGAACAAGACTTTTAGGTACTGACCAGTATCTGTTTTTGGAACTGTTCCAAAAATATTTTACACTGCGTCCTTGAAATAAGGAAGAAAATAAATCTTTATCCTATATTTTAAAATTCCATCTGTTCTTCTACTATTATTGATATTTAAGGAATTCAAAATGCACAGCACACAGATTTGTTAATTTCCTTTTAATTAAAAACTATAGAAATGCTTACTACTTACTTCCTTAGTGTGTCCTGTCTTCTAATTTGTTTATCCTAATAGCAATTATTTATTTGCAGTATTATTTTTATATAGATGTACCTTTTGAAAATTTGACGTATAAGTAATTATTACATAGATTAAGTTTATAATAATATTATTGTTAGATATATATGCGCCGATCTTATTGGCGAGGTCCTTTAGGAAGGTCAGGTGCGAATTCATCGCGTGTGTATTACAAGATGTATGAATGTGGACAAAGCAAAAGAAGTATGCAAGCGTCTGCTACGAGTCTTGCATAATTCTTTTGGTTCCCTCATGGCTTTCTGTAGTTTCTGCCTACACCTATGGAAAAAAGACGTGAGTGTATCATGTATCTAATGATATTAAAGCTAATTGAATCTATAAATTAATTTAGGCAGGTAACTACCAAATTATTTCAATTGATCTGATAGACAATCACAAAGGTATGATAATAAGATGAAAATTAATTTATACAGGTATATGGTACACAATACAATCTGTGTTGCGTAATACAACGGCATTTGCCCCGGGTACTGTGCGTCCTGTGACATGCAAATCTTGGTGATAGTATTAAATCGGATAGTCGGAAGTGTGCAGGACACTCGATACTGTTAAATTGATGTAACAAGCTGGGTACGTGGGGTGAATGGTGATACCTTCCTCCACACACAACTGGTCATCACAGCTTAGTTAATTCTATTGCGAATTCCTTTGTAGTTTGGCTGCGATAGCGACAAACGAACTGGGGGCGCTTCCATACCACACAATATTTTAATAGCCTTGTTTAACTACGCATGTAGCAGACTAAATTTTCTTATAGGTACTGTCCTATATTACATTAAATTAAATAATGAAAGGTTAATCCGGTGAACAGCCAATTTGGTTATGATGGAAGCTAGGGTAAAAAATGTTTGGAACTGCTGGAATGAAACTTGCCATTTGCCATAGTGACTGCATTAAAGGGAAGCCGGTAGGAATCTAGTTTTTTTTTTTTTATGGGATAACTCGGCAAACGAGCAGGCGAGCTACCTGATGGTAAGTAGTCATCGCCGCCCATGGACATCTGCAAAACCAAAGGAGTTGCAGGTGCGTTGCCGAGCCTATTTAGGGAAAGCCCCTCCCTTTCCCAAAGGAGTAAAGGAGAAGGAAGGGGATTGGGGGAGGAAATGAGCCTCCGGCCCTCTCGCTCACCGAACGAAGCGCAGTAGCGAAACGCTACTACTCGGACGTCGGTCTTCTGCGAGAGTGTGGTACTTCCCCGGTCGAGCCGGCCCATTTATGCTGCGAACAGCGTGGCCCTACCACAACAAAAAATAGTTATATAGCTATAGCTAGTTATATGAATCCTTCATGGCATGGTGAATGATTAGGCTAGTCCAATAATGAGGAATGAGGATTTTTTGGACTTTCAGAAGCTTATCCTCAACATACAACAGGCAATTAGGGAGAGAAAGTGATCGAATAAGCGCTGTTCTACAGAGATAAATAAGTTATGCTTTATTCGATATACCTATGTATTTACAGTATTTTAATAAATGGTGATACTTAGTACAAGCAATAATTATAAAACATTCAAAATCCACTTATCACATAGACGGGATTTATGTGTAACCATCGTTACCCCGGTACTGGCACAATCAGATAAAAAGCTTATTTCAAAATGATCATATCAATCTTGAAAATATTCATAAATATATTCATCAGCTTTCTGTAAGACAACGTGAATTGATCGATGAAAATAATTTAAAATTGAAATTGAAATCCAAGTTATATCAAACAAACTTGTCATAACTTCATATTGTAGGAATTAAAAATCTAATAATACCTACCTACGTGTGTGCAGGAAAGTATAAGTAGTAATCCCTACTTCCCTTCCTTACTAATATTATAAATGTGAAAGTAACTCTGTCTGTCTGTCTGTTACGCTTTCACGCCTAAACCACTCAACCGATTTTGATGAAATTTGGTACTGGGATAGACTAAAGCTTGAGAAAGGACATAGGCTACCTTTTATTGCAAAAAATTGTTTTGAAGGGGTTGAAATAGGGGGTGAAAGTTTGTATGGGAGTTTGCCATTTTTCAAGATAAAACCATGAAACTTTATATTAAGGCACTTGTTACGAAATAAATAAATATTTGTTCTAGCGTTTTTGAAATTTCGACCTGTGTGGGGATGGAATAGGGGATAAAAGTTCGTTTAGAAGTCAAAACAAAGTCACGCTTTCAAGTTTAACCCCGGAACCGATTTTGATGAAATTTGGAACAAAAATAGACTAGACCTTGGGAAAGGATAAAAGCTACGTTTTGTTGTAAAAAAGGGGTTGTAATAAGGGATGAAAAATTGTATGGGAGTTGGTCATTGTTGAAGATAAACGCTGAAACTTTGTGTTTAGGCTCTTGATAAGAAATAAATAAATAAATATTTGATAAGGGGTTTTCGAAATTTCAAACTGTGTGGGAATTGAAATAGTGGATGAAAGTCCGTTTGGATTTTGACGAAATTTAGTACAAAAATAGACTAGACTTGGAAAGGATATAAGCTGCGTTTATATTTTGGTAAATAATAAAATTGGGCAAATTTTGTGATCTACCCGAGCAAAGAAGCGGACGGAAAGATATGTACCTAATATAATTTGCAATTTCCCGCCAGAATTGGAGAAAACTAAGCAGTCAAAATCGTGCTGTCCACGCGGGCGAAGCTGCGGGCGGAAAGCTAGTAATGCATACATTAGTAATTATGTATACCAGGGTGTCCATTTTGTCACCTGCACCCGTCAAAGAGGTGTTCCTACCCGTCATACTGACAAACTTTCCCTATTAAACCCATTACAGATACCTACATGAAGAAGAAAACGACTTTTCATACATGTATTGTATGCCGAAATAAGTAGTCTGTTTATTTTTGTATAGGAAGATGTATTTATTTTTCACGAATATTTTACGGGTTTCATAGATTTTCATATTGTGAAATTTCATTTCATATCGTGTAGAATCACCCCTTTACGGGTGCAGGTGATTTAATCAGCAACCTTTTTTTTATCACAGATAGGCTTACGATTGACCACAACTAGCCAAAGCATCGAAGAAGTCGATGGAGCGCTTGCCTAGAAGATACCTATTCACTCCTGTATAAGTTGTATTTATACCTCCAATCAGCTAAATATAAAACCTACTAGAAAGTTGCCCTCGGCTTTTTCCGCATAGGAGCCAGGTTACCCAGTCCCAGTCAAATAATACAGTCATAGCCCGTCATTAATTAGGAATAATTTAGCTTTCTAATGGTGAAAGAATGATTATAATCGGTACAGTAGATTATCGATAACAAACAAACAGATATCTCCTTATTTTTATACTAGTATAGAAAACGTATGTTTATGCATACTTATTTTAATACAGGCTGCAAGCAAGTGCTAAAAAATAACAATGTATTTTCAACAACATACTGAAAAAGTCATAATTTTTTTGTAACTCTAGTTTAAATATAATCATGATAAGTACTCTTTGTTTGATAGTAGGTAATTTATAACTAAATCTTAAGGATCTACAACACCTACAGGTGTACTTAAGTTCCTTTGTACGATGTGTCAATCTCTCACAGTATTCTATTTGTAAGGAGGACGGTAAGTAAGTAGCTTATAAATAGCTGAAAAAATAGGACACAAACAAAAGACCCGGTCTGTATTGTTAAGGTATAGATTTCAGTAAGATACGAAACCTGAAGAAGTAGTTCTATGACAAGGAAATGAAAGGACCTACCTACCTAGAAATATATTTTTGAGATTATGCTCAAATGTATTAATCGTGGTAATTAATCAATCAAATAAATCATTATAATAATTACTGCCTTATTATTCTAGCGATAGCGGTCCTAAGCGCGACTATTTCGCTAGAAATATTGGATTCGATTCTGTTAATGGCAATAGGCTGACCCCTTTATTAAAGGGGTTATAAACACATCAACGCACAGAGGGTGTAATAGTAGTAATTTCCGCCTAACCGGCGTGATGCGAGTATAAAATGATTATAGTGTACCAAGTAATATAAAAAAAATCCCCTTAACTAGCTCAACAGGTGAATCTTAACGCCCTTGCAGCACAGATGAAAGCATCAATGTTTTCCTGCTTGTCTCGCAAATAGGTATCTGAAAGTCCTTCATAATTGTGTACCCATTTTTAAAGAAAATATTTATTTCTGTAAACATTTTATTTTCAGAATAATTAAATAAAAAAATCCTAAATGACTATCTATTAAAAGCAGGAACATTTTATTTATGTGACATCATGTTCTCCTAACGAATATCTTTGAATATAAGGGTTTCAAAAATCTTTCTGTTTGTTTCAGATAAACAACGTGGAAAACTTCACTACGAACGTACGGAATGAATAATACCTACAATTCACATACAAATACACTCGTGAAACACTATCAACTAGATTTCGTTAGCTTAACAAAACCATACTGAAGCACACAAAACAACTTTTCATTCAAACTATGCGGAAACATGGCAAACAGACGCCGACTTCAACTTTAAGCACGGACGTTACGTCACGGGAGTGAAACTCCGACACGTAAGCCTACACATACAGCAGATGCCGCACTGTCTTACATCAACATCACACTTACACACACAGCTGACCGCACGAAAATACTTCTATTCACACACTGATTTAAATTTATCCTCGTGTGAGTTAAGCGAGAGCTCTCTAGGTGGCATGCTTGCCTAGTAGCCGGTGTAACGAAGAGGTGGCACAATTGCGCCAAGTGCCACTCATATCAGTTACGTTGAACACAACCGCACACATACACAACGCTTAATTCATGATACTTGAATGAGTACTTCTCAAATTCACAGGATAATTAGCCGGCATACCAAAATTAATAAGCTCGCAGCCAACGTAAATCGGAGCTGATTGGTTGCGAAAGCTGAAGAGGGACGGATGAATTTAACTACTAAGGGTAAGTTGAGTTGCTGTTTACTATAATTTTGGAAACCTTGCGACTTTAACAACAGTAAAATATTTTTTTGCATCCAATGTTTCCAACAAAAAATATTTACGCCAACAAAACATTTGATTACTCTGAAACGAAAATAAATTTTGCTAAAAAAATTAACTCAATAATTTCTAGTCGTCTTTACTTTCGTAGTGAAACGTTGAAAACAAAACATATTTGTTTTAAAACTTTCCTAACTTCTTATTAACAATATAAACTTTAACCAATACCAATACTCTGCTGAACCGTAATAAAAACTCATAAAATAATGGAAACAACACAATTAGTCATATCGATATTAACGAGCATTAACTCCTTATATGTCGGTAAACAAATAATTTGAAAAGGAGATAAATATTGACATTAATTATTTTTTGACGAAGTGAATAAATCGGATGAAGTGGGCTTAAAGGTTTTCCTAATTATTTCAATTTCAATCTAACATTGTCTTGTATGAAAACGAAAATAAACATAATACTGATAAGTATTGCGATAGGTACCTACGGTCATAATTATTACTGTAACAGCTTAGACTTTAACCTAATCTTCGATATAAATTAAGAATTGGCGGAATTCCAAGTCACATTAAAATTCTTAAGCATGTATTTTGTAAGCTTTATTAGCTAGGTATATCTACTTATTTACGAATGATCAATACTGGGAAATTTACGTGTGCTGTAAAATAATTTGTGAAATAGTTGAATATTTTGAGACAATTTACACAATCAATCTTACGCTGCGTTTTGTTTTTTTTTAATGTACACGCGGCTTCATATCACGCTATAAGAACCAGTATAGTCTAGAATAGAATACCTATGCCGGAAACATTTTCACTTTTAAATTACGTATGTCAGGACAAAATCAGAGATTATGGAGTGGAAACCCACAGTATCTAGTATTTTCATAGACTAAGAGTCCGACTAAGAGTTGGACATCCAAGTAATCAGTACGCATTGCTTATTCATGTTAATGCGTATGTTTTGAATAATCGCTCCGAAGCCGCAGAATATTTGAACATGTCCAGTGTCCACTCAACTAAAACCTGTACTTACCTACTCGGTTGCACTTGTATAATCTCAATCCCAAAGTATCTCCTTTACAGGATATTTATTTATACAAAAACTTTTAGGAAGGTCATTGGTAAGTCAGTCAAAAGTAATAGGAAAGTACTAGCCATCAAATTAAAATAATTATTGAATACCAGCTAACTTAATAGACGGTGTCCTGTCCAAGTAGTAAATAACCGTAATAATTACTCACTTTTAAAAAGAAAATGCGTCTCTACTTCTGAACCACGAACCTTTTTAAACTTTTAACATACCCAATTATTCTTAATCCTAAATACTATACGTACTTTTATGATACAAGCAATATTCATATAGTATAATTATATTTCATCGCATTCTCCAAAACGGCTGTTACAGTATGTTCGGATTATATATATTAAAAACATTCAAAATTCGAAACTATCCTGGATTACACATTGTAATATCTTAATAGGTACGTACCGCGGGTACCGCCTGAGGAAGCAATAATAAAATAATAATAGAATTTTAACATCACCCCGCCATATGACACAATATTTGTACTTGCCCAGGCGATTCTATACTACAGGTAACGTTCAAGAGTACACACAGTGACGCCTGATCGTCCATTTTGTCTCCATAAAAAATTTACATGTGAAAAATCTTTATGATTCCAGCAGTATATATGTTCTCTTGCAAAGAGAGTAAGTTCGTTCCAAATAACTGCGCGCGTATGGAAACAAACCGTTTTGAACTGGCGCTCCGGGGCCGCGATGGTCAAACTACTTAGTGTTTTTATACTCTACCTCAGGATCTGTTCATCTGTTTGAGATAAGATTGACCGCATTTTTCACATTATAATAATGTTTATCAGTGAAAACAAAATTTAAATCTGTTTAGTAGTTTTTGCGCCAACCCCAAACAAACAGACAAGAATTCAAATAACTTATTTTAATTTTCAGAGACGTTTATATAGTTACTCTAAACCCACTGGTTTTTTCAGATACCCAACTTTCAGTAGGGTTGGCAGAGACAAGACAATATCTGATAGCATCCTCCTCTTTTCTAAGTTTCCGTGCCGTGTATGGCCCATGATTTGTTATACCTTTAGTCATATCTTTAAATCTAACTAAAGAAATTGAGTATTGAGTATATCTTCACTGTATAGAAACTAGTATAATTTATAAAAATAACAATATTGCTTAATTTTGACGACTAAAAAGTACCAATAATAATGTTCTTATTAATGAATAAAACAATTACATCGAAAAAAATATCGTGCTAATGTAAATATTAATGAAATTTATTTTCAGATTCACGCTGCCGAATCGACGATTTGCGAAGCGAATGTTCGGTTAACAACACATACACACATACGCACACACACACATGGTCGCTTGGAACAAGACCTCGTGGTCTAAATAGAATAAATGTACACACAAAATATCATTATAGTGTTCGTCATTATCAATCACTCTACCACATCATTAATTCACTAGAAGAAAAGCCTTTTCAAATATAAGTAAAATAAATTTGTATACCTGCATCTGATTTTTCAAATTATCTTAGTATCAAAATACACATATATACACATATACATATATATTTAATAATATATTATGCTTAAAATACTGTCACATCTTTACAAATTATATCTGAATGAATATTTAATATGAATCTACATATCTCAATCCATTGATTTGTCTGTAAGTCAGTAACTCTATCTGCAACACCTAATCGATAGTACCAACCAACGATAGACGCCAATGTCTATAGCATGTTTTTCTGGGTTGGAAAATCTATACTAAAACTAAATTCAATAAATTTTAATATAGAAAAAAAATTCGTGGTTTGGAGAAGGTAAACGTTCTAATGTAAATCGAGTTCACAACAATGATCTGCATCAAATTATGCCATAAGTAGATCTTCAGGCTGACTTTTGTTCTATAAATAAATTTAATTTAGTTAATTTATCATATTTTACAAGAATAACAGTATCGTTACACGAATTGCAGCAATAAAATTGTATCAAACCTTCATAATCTTCTAGAATTTTTCTTTCTACAAAATGCCCAATTAATCGTTTGTCTAGTCATTCTCAAATCAACCAATTAGTCGGACAATCATCGGTTTATTGTCTGAAACACTGTCAAATGATCTTGATTGGTCACACGTAAGTAGGTATCATGATGGCACAAACCATTGGAAGCAACTAGGCACTTCGCGGTTTTCACGGAGCTAAATAAAAAAACAAAACACAAACTTAATGACATCGCTAAGCGAATTATTGTAATTTTATATTTGTACGATCAACAGCAACAATGAAAGATATTGGAATTGGGAGGGAGCAATCATCCTGGAAGAGAAACTATTTCTCGCTGTGCGCATATTGCTGTTGCGAATGTGATTTATTCACTGCTATCATGATCAGGTAAGATAATCAAGGTATTATGTAGCTATGAAATGTCCTGGTAATAATGATTCTTATGAAGACTGCAGCTACTTTGGTAAACAGCCTGCATTCTTGATAAATAACATTCAAAACTAGTCGTAATATTAAGACACCGGTTATAATCAGGCCAAAACTGGAATCCCTTAATACGATGTCCTCCAAAGTAGGAAGTTTGATTGACTGTGATATAAAAAAATGTGTCGCGCCGAGTCGTCGCGTCGCTCGCCACGTGCACGACGACCTGATGAACGCAAGTCGCTGTTATTTGCCGCATAATTTACATAGAGATAGATCAGCGTCCCGCGGGTCGTGCACCCGTTGAATTTCTATTGTTTAGATTGGAAAACTAAGTGCGTCAATAGTCGACTTTCCTCTCACGTCATTATTAGATCGCAGGTTGACGTGACAAAAGGTGCTTGTTGCAAATAAACATAATTTCGATCAAACCAGTCCAAATCCAATCCAATATTTCTATATTATTAAGTAGCAGTCTGAAACCTACAATTGGTAGGTAAGTGGACAATAAGCCAAACAAATTATCATTATGCCGATTAATTAAAAGCAAGCCTCTACGCAACCTGATAGAGGTGTTTGAGCCTGGATTGCCGATGGAGTTGAGAACGAATCGATTACCTAATGGCGTTGTGTGACCACCCGGCCCCGTGGAGATTGACTCATTTGCACTGCATTACATTACCGAGTGACACGGACAGCCACTCTCATCATCGCGGTAATGAACAGAATGTTGTTCACAACACTCAAGCAAAATTCCATTTCAATTCCTAGATGGTTCTCCTACGTAGGTATTACAGATTTCAACATCGCGTATCGATAATAGGAGCATATCAGTACTGAATTAGGTACTGCTACTATTGTTTGCTACTTTATGTTTTTATTTCGAAAATTTGGAACTGAAAAATTTCGAAATTATGGATAGGAATCTCTAGTAGGTTCACTATTAATCACACTAATGCCTTTATAGGCACAAGATGTTTATTCTGTAGGTATAATATGCATCAATCATTCAAATTAGAATGTTGGTTATTATAAATTATAAACACCTCAACAGGTTAGAATTTGAGCGCCACGCCAGATAAACAGGGTGGAAGGGAATTCTGGCGTTGCTATTGCTTCCTTGCGATAATATTTTTAGTTGGTTATTGAAAAAAATGGACAAAATGTACGTGCCATCCAGCTGCCATGCCAGCAGATTTTTTGTAAAATAACCGACGAATGATTAATGAAATTTAATATTACATAATTCATTCAGCGCATTCGTTAGCATTGGCTAGAATAACGATCTTTAGAACCAGAAACAAAAATGTAATACATTGTGAGCTGCCTCGAGTCATGTTGCAGGTGAAGAGTAGGAGACTTGTTGATGTAGGTATCCCTACATAATAATCTCCGTTAAAACGGCGGGAAAAAATATTACTTATAGGTATAGACATTAAGAAAGCACGTATTGAAAAAAGTTTTTCGTCTTATCCATAAAAACATATAAAGCTCATCAACACTTTTTGATTCTATATTAATTTAAAATAAGTAATTTAGGACCTAATTTGTCTTTAACTCCCATAAAAAAACATAACTGTAGATACATGACGGCTCAGAGGTGTTCTAATGGTAGGTACACCCACAAATTCCATGTTAAAGTGGGCGAGCCCGTCAAAAAATCCATCAAAAGACTGTTACTGAGATTTTTATCTAGTCTAGTCTAAAGATAAATTTGCCGTTGGCACCAAAACTAAGTTATTAAGCATGTAAATCTAATCCTATGCCCTGACGTAGAAAACTAAGTATAATATTTATGAGTGAGTAGATAGTTATAACAAAACATACCTCCGAGCTGTTCCAAAAAATATTGCTGGATCGAACCCAAGACCTCTTGCCCAGCCTGCAGTCGATCGCAATATTAACAATGGACCGCAGAACAATAGTTCATTAGAATAGGTTCATAAGTAGAAACTAATTTCACCAAATTTTTACCGGTATCTAAGCTTGTCTACCTCAATCTCACTGAAAATAATCCCTACCTAGGATCTTTTTAATGTTATTTCAAAACTTAATAAATAAGCTCAATTAGCTCACTGTCTCACGTGCCAACCTATTTTATGTAGGTAGGTACATAGTTATTTACAGAATAAGTCTCATTTTAGGTAAGTTTCTAGTAACTAAGTGACTAGTTTTAGCAATAATTACCTACCTGAACAGAATAATATTTACTTGGGTAGCTAACTATGCCTGTCTTATTTTCTACCCGTAACTTTTTCAGGGCCAGGAGCTCTTTATATTATTCTCTATATCTATAACTGTGGAGCCGCTACAGTAGTAGGCAGGTTCTTTCTATTAAGTACCCAACCTACACCGTAGTACAGAATAAATTATAGTGCTGACTAATAAGTATATTTACAATTACTCAATTAGAGAAATTCCTGTGTAATTTTAAATATCTTCCAATCGGAAGTGTGAAAACCAAAACTTGGCAACGTACGAAGTACGTAATACTTAGCTCAGGGTTGTCTTTGACGTAAAGTTTTACCTTATATTGCCTAGTAACCTACCTAATTAATATTTTATTATTTTCTCTATGACTGATATACACGTGCTCTCGTTGCTATCACAGCCAGTTGCTTAGGTAAAAGGTAAAGTAGTGCGCCGAATTCAGGTACGAGTACCTACGGAATTTTGTCAAGTTCAACGACCCATTCTAGCTACTTAGGTACCTGCTATGATAAAAACACTTAACTTGTACAAAATACTAAAGGTGCCAAATGTCTAAGTGGGTACGTACCTACCTATTTACCTATCATGTGTTATGGTACTATTAGTATTTATTTATTCATTATTCATAAGTAAATGTAGTTTACATTTTAAAAAATCTTGTTCGAATTAATTTGTAGTAGTTGTATTTTAGTAATTATTTTTTTAATTATTTAATATTGCCAAACAAATAAAATCATTATCTTACCTAGTAAAAATATTTTGATAGGTACCTACGTAGGTAAGTAATACCCAGACACCAATCACTGAATTTATTTCAATTCAGAAATTAAATAAACTGCTACACAAAAAAGATGATTATGATGAAACAAAATCCATATTCAATTGAAAAAAGTACTTATTTATGGCACTGACTGTACATGCATCGGGATCATTGAACTATTGATAGGTAGGTAAATGTAATAAACCTATTTCTAATGAAGAAGGTAGCGCCATCTTTCGAAATCATACAATAGTACGGAAATTCCATTTAGTTCTTTTATCTTTGTGAAGAACTACCATAGAGGGCGCTAGGTAATCGGATGTGCATGTGCAAAAATTGTGATAATAATGTCAAGGCCAATGCTAAAATTAATAATTTTGTTTGCTACACCTGTTTAATTCGATAAAATTGAATCTTTATATTAGTTAGGTTATATAATAAATAGAAAGAGGCATAGTATTTAGAGAATTTAACTTATATTTTCGAAAACTAGTGTTGCTTCCGCGTCATAACCTCTTTGCAAAATAATATCTATGGATTCGGAATTTGTAGTAATTAAAGCTTAAATTCTCCAATAATCGTCAAACTTATTGAATTGTAAGCTTTATCTACTTGATTTTCATCATATATATGCATTTTGAGCTTTAGAATGCGACTAATATTCGTTGTGAGCAAAAAATTCGTACTACAAAATTCGTATTTACCGCCATAAAGTGTGAAACGCATGAAGTTCGCGTTGCGAATCTGGCCGATTGATGTGAAAGATATTCCGAAGGCCGTGAGTGAACACGGAAATCGAGATGTGTGTGTGGTCAAAAAGACAGTGCAAGGTAGGGGTCGGGTGGCGTTTGTGATGGCAAAATTTTTGCAAATGGTGAGTTAGGAATTATTGACTAGACGCGACTCGGATTTCGTTTTGTTTTGTGATAGTGAATTATTTGTGTGTTAAGCGGAATATTTGGTGTTTATTGATATTGAAATTCTAAGATTTTGTGATACGGGATCGGCAAATGGCGCTACGAATAGCCAAAGTTGACACAACTACGCGTTTAGAAATCCCATACATCTTCGGTTGCCAATTTTTAGGCACGCGGCATGACCTGTGATAAACAACAAGTAATGGTGCATCCCAAAATTCTTCATATCACGCGTATGGACCTAGCAACTGGGACATCCAGCTTGGCGATTATAACGGTGTCAGCATGTTGCGATTTTTTTGGCGAGCGGTACTACTTTTTTAAACTCGTTTATAGAGGCGGCTAGAGGTTTCCGCGTCCCGTAGGGTCGGTGGCCCCGCGATCTAGCTTCTGGAGCTAAATTACATAATGTATAGGTGTTGTTTGGAGCATGCAACAAGTAGATATGTGTCGGCGGGCTAACTGTCAATGTGGAGTACAGTAAGCTCGCTGCCCGCGGCCCCCATTAATTCGAGCCGCTGATGTCACTTATCTCTCCGCTCTCCTATCTAGGCCCTATGGCCGCCAATTTTTTGCACATAGTATCTTAATGTAAATTTGATAACCGGCGCACGTCTCTAATTGCCACTTGTTTAAATACTAAGTGATGCAAATCTAGGTTCGTTTACAGCAACTGTTCATGAATTTAAATTTTAGTCCTTACATTGATATAACCTTGTAATTTTTATGCTTCTGAATTTACCATGGTATTGTATAAGTAACAGTATGTGGTACAACCATGATATTGTGACATTTAATTATTTGCAGCACGGTCACTGACATTAGCACCAACAATGGACCAGCAATTCTGCTTGCGCTGGAACAACCACCCGAACAACCTGACTGATGTGCTTGCGAGCCTACTGCAAAGGGAAGCTTTGTGCGATGTCACACTGGCCTGTGATGGAGAAACAGTCAAGGTACATTTTACTAATGAATTCAACTAACAAATGTATTATGGATGCTCTTGTTTATTGTTGTTTTCAGTTCTTGCTTTACTCAACTAATGAAATATTTTTTTAAAGTGTGTTTGGCTACTTAAAAAATGAAGTATGTACTATTTTACAGAACTACCTGATACATTATTCATGCTGACAGTATTGTCACTAGTTTTAGAGAAAATCTAGTCACATGATTCAGTTTGTTTTAAAAGTTAACTTATTACAATCTCTTTAGTAATGTTATGTCACATACTCACATTGTAGGAAGTGTATGTAAATATTGATATTCTGTTTGTTGCACTCACATGCAACAGTTTATTATTATGCCACAACAAAATGCATTAAATAGTAAACAAACATGAGTAATACACTGGTGTTGTTACCTCTTGTTGACAATGCTTTTTGAATGATTTTTTCTTGCTATTACTAAATAGTTTATAATAATGTTATTAACAATTTACAGGTATTTAGGAGCTATCCATTTTTTTATGTGCATTATTTAGTTTTTTATTTATTTAGATACCATGACCTAATCCTAACCATTTTCGAATGGGCCTCATTCTCATTCTATTGAATAATATGCTTAATCAATTAAGGGCATAAATACAATTACTTTAGTACATTAATTAAAACAAATTGGATTTCTTGATTCATAATCATTAAGGGTGGATGTGTAGTACCTAATTTATTCAATGCATATGATTGATTTATTCCAAGGACATTAATAAAGATGTCATATGATATGTGCCTACCTAACAGCTAGATAGAGGGAGATAAGACACAAAATCTTAATTGTCATTACCTACAGCCAAATTGCTACCTTAGGCCATCAAGTCAAGGCAGTCTTCATTTTAAATATTTAAATATTTGCAAATTGTACAAGGTTATTCTACCTAAATTAGATTTTTTTGTTCTACCTGTATTGCTAAATGTAATTGGACAAATTCCTAATTAAAATACATTATCTGATATACATGCTCTGTGGTAATTTAACTTACTTTTGAATGAAATGCCCTCAAATTTTTAGTGTTTCATTTGATGAAACTAAAGGTCAATAACACATGTAGACAAGCAACTTCCTTTATGCCATTTAAATTTAAATTCCACTTCAAATAACTATGAAAGCTAAAGTTTTATGCTAATAAAATGCAATTTGTTAGGTAGGTTGAAAGGAGTCTGCAAAAGATATGCATGTTTTTTAACTTTCTAATTTTTTTATTACAGTTGTTAAGCAGGTTTTAGGGTCTTGATCTAGACAGATAAATTAATAGTATAATGTCTGGCTAGCTAGCTCTTGTGTTACAACTTCACATTTTTTTAGGAATGTATCAACAAACAAACCTTGGCACTATTTCAGACTGAATAATATGTTTGTAGCTAAGCTCCTAAACTGATAATATCTTAGTATAATTGTTTATTACATTTGCCTATTTTTTTAGGGCTGATAATGTTTAATATGTTAACCTACTTACCATAGCATTTTTGATTTATGCATAAATTCAAATTTAGATGCTCCCACAATAAAATCATTGTAATGTAATTTAATAATGACGTGTCTTATATTTAAAAGAATGTATTTGGTACTTTCCGTTTAGTAGCTCTCTTTTTTAATTTAATATTCTCCCTTGATATTTCCTTTTCGCAATATTGACGGTTTCACTCACTTGAAATGAATATCGGACTTGGGACCATAGGGCCAAATAGGTCTTTCCCAAATATCTTGTGTTTAGTATTCTAAATACGCTGACAACCGCATTAAGAGACATCTGTGAGGTCTCAGTGCGGCGCCTTCCCCGGGCGGCGGAAGTCCATGAGGAATTCCACTTCACCAAAACAAAAAGGATCGACGCTATGCGTTCTTCGATCAGTATCAGTAGGTAACCTACAGTATTGTTTCTGAATCTGGGTGTATTAGTCTTTTGTGCTATTTCTATTTTCTAAATGGACTGGTTTTTTTTAAAGTAAAGAAATATTTGTTCCGTGACGGAATCGAACCAAGGACCGGTTTTGAAGAAAATCAATCAACCTACTACTTCGCCAATGGTTTGTCAAAATGTATCAAGGGTTTCTCGATAACATTAACAACCTCTAGAAAGTTTTGAATCATCATTCATCACCCACCATACTATCCACTAGAACGTTTAGTATAAATAACTAATATATATTTCTATAAATTGATCTTTAAATACACTTTAAGTAGTTAAAGTTTTACTTATTTTTAACTAGATGTAGTCGACATTTCCTAGCTGACCTCTGAGAAGAGTGCCGAAACTCTATGCAATGTAGGGCAGTATCTAGACAGGCCTTTTAGTTGCACCAGCTTTTAGTTGACCTTTTTTTCATATGGAAATAGTCATAGTCTTCCGCCGTCCAGAGAAGTCGACGGGGTGAGTTGGACTCCGCCCATGGCGGGTGACCTACCGACTTAAACCACACGACTGTCCCGCCTCACCACTTATTGCTGGGGCTACGGCAGCGAATTGTCATTCTTCCACAACCCCAACAGCTTTTAGTTGACCTGTCACAACTGATGGCACGCATACTTCAGTCATCGTGTAGCTCAACCATTATTTAAGGAGCTAAACGTATGACTATATGTTGTAGTGATAGGAATATTGCCTATAAATGCCTGTAACTTTCAAATAAACTCGTTAATAAACATGGTATGTGGGTGAGTGTCAATTTATTTGTTAGGAGACAGTTGTCGACAAGGCACAGCACAAGTGTTTAGTACAATTTCTAGGAAACATCGTTTTCAATTTTACAAGCAAGCGATCGATGATTTCTATGCAAGTTTTATGTCCACCGTGGCCCAACACGCACTTTGTTCGTTTTGGTCATCTGCATTTTATTGAGCGAAATTAACAAATGAAAGAGCCCGCAACCTTATAACATGGTGACTAAGGAAAATTTTAGGATTGTCCCATGTTTCAATGCAGTTATGATACCTAAATAAAGGCTGCGCTTATACCTCAAAAGCAATCCTAAAAATTAAACGAATCTGATGAGTGAGAGCACATTACATTACCGGTTAAGTGGGAGCCAGGCTCGCGCGACGACGATATCTTCCAATTATACTATACTACTTTAATATATATGTTTGCTTATTGATTAAAATATAAAAAAATAAAAACACGAAAATGTGTGGGCGAATACGCGCGAAAAAATAATACAGCTCGGGTGAAACAATTAATTGCCCTGTTAACATTAATTGTAACTACTTTATTAAATAATTACAAAAAAAACTTAAAATCTTATCCAACGATCACACGATCTACCAGGATATTTTTTTTATTATATATATATATTCTATATTAAAATTAGGCACTTTCTTTATATTTTACTGGAAAGGGCAAACAAGTTCTAACTGTACTGTATTTCGTGTGACATACAGACGGATTGACGAACGAACAGTGCCGTCTTGCCACTGGATTCCTTTAAACCTTTTTGGTTACGGTAACAACAGTAAATTTTACCGTTCTGCGCTGGAAACACAGTAGGATATAAGATACTTAATCATTATCTTAAATGGAGTACGATTTCTGTTACAGTAAAATCTTAATAAATAATTAAAATTTTAGTGAACCTAGTGCTACTTATAATTTAATATAATGCATTATTAACATTTTAAAAGAACCCTAGATGTTAGGCTAATTGAAATAAAATATTTGATTTGATTTGAATATCTTCTTCAACTACTCTATAACTGTCATAACCACGTAAAGATTGAAAAGACATACCAATATATATATTAGCTTATTTATTTAGAATTTAAGACATGAAAATTAAACTGCATAGAAAATACTTTTTCGTGATCGGTACATAAAAAAATATTATGACGTTAGTCTGTGGTAGATGGGACTGCTAAACCTGCTGCCCACTCAGTCTAGCCAGGTACCGCTATCGACTTCACCACATTCTTCGAGTAATTTTACTGCAATTCACGATATAATACCGTCGATCATTTTTTCCTACTTACGTTTAAGCTATACATGACTTTAAAACAAGATCATAAAAATAGGACAATCACAGGTAGGTACGTACCTAGTGAATGTATTAGATGCTATCTAGGACAATCTTAGTATAGAACAGACATTAATGAAGCTTCAGTGAAAGTTGGATATTATATCAATCGTAGGACCTACTGCACAAGGAAAGATTTGATCATTTCTGTATTTAATTTCACCAAAATCAATGTATTCAAAAACAGAATATTTTAATTCGGTGACCACACGCTTTCCGTCCTACGTGTTGTCGATTTGATACCTGAACTGAACTAAAAAGTTTTTGTATAAGAAGATAATGCTTGTTTAAACTTTTTTGGGTTTTATAGATCGTAAAACAATTATACCGGAACTGTTTCTGAGTTTAAGCTTTTGTATTTGTAAGTAAAATCACGATTCAGTGTTGTTTGTGTCGGTAAGGCAAAATCCATTACGATCTTCGGATGCGTTTGCTTGATTTATGTATGATTCATACATTATTAATATTTAGCCCACAGCTGGCCAAGGGCCTCGCCTCTGACTGGAAGGTCAAAAATGTATTTATTTAAAACTAGCCGGACGTCCCGGAAGGATTTACTTACTATAACGTCTATAACTCTGTTTCTACGCGGCGTATCAAAATGAAACATTCACCAGATTTTCAGTTGCGTGATGCGTGTACGCACGGCTACACATCAAGCTATACAAAACCAGTTTACACTGGCCTCCTATTGTATGAGAAGCCTATACAATGCGAGATCGGCTTAAACTGGTTTTGTATAGGTTGACCTGTAGCCGTGTGTACAAAGGTACGACGGAAAACTTAAAAAAAAATTGCATTTTGTTGCTCTAATAAAGACCCCAATATTAGTTCTTCTTCAATATCTATAATGTGCAGATATCGGCCTGACACAACTTTGTTGTATTATAGATGTCCTCCTAATCGCGGGGAACTTCACAAACATACAATTAACAGACAAAATTACACCCAAACTCGTGTCACTCTGTTCCGGCTAATCTCCGAAACGGCTGGACCGATTTTGACTTAACTTTCACGGGCAGCATAAACTATCTGTTTATGCTACAAGGAGTAAATTAAGCTATTTAACATCACGCGTTAACATTCCGAGCAGAAAAAAATATCCAGAAAGAGAATTATTCTTGGATACCGCGTGGCATAATCGGTGCCTCCTTATTATGGTCGGGGTTGTCGCTGTTGCCAATACAAATGGCTTAAGTAATTATCTCGAGTCTAGTCAACTAGCTACTGACTCTAAGACTATAAGGCTGGAGCCTCAGATCAAATAAAAAGTACTTTTTATTTGATCTGAGGCTGGAGCAATGATAAGTTACTTGTGATATTAGGTGATATTAAATATAAATTCCTCAGGCGAATATTCAAAGTTGTGTCTGAAAACCTAGTCCATGAAAAAAACATGTACTACCTAATTGTAATAACAATAGGTCTGCCAAAATGGTAGTTATGCACTGTTTCTATATAATACTAACAAAATCGTAAAGACCTTCACATAGCTCTGCATCATTTCTTTTGTTTAAATTACACATGCTATTTTTAAAGCAAACTTATGAAAATGTGTTTTTTTGCTTTGTTTCAGGCACACCAGACGATACTCTCCGCATGTTCCCCATATTTTGAAACTATATTCCTACAAAACTCACATCCACATCCTATAATATTCCTCAAGGATGTACGACTATCAGAAATGAAATCACTTTTGGATTTCATGTACAAGGTATTAACGTAGCCTGAAACTAAATTTAATATAAACTTAGTCATACGAAATAGTAATTACATTGTTAATTCCTATTTTCGATATTTCAGGGTGAAGTGAATGTTGGCCAAAATATGCTACCGATGTTCCTAAAAACTGCAGAAAGTTTACAAGTTAGGGGTTTGACAGAAAATAATACATTGAATCCTAAGGTAAGCCTTTTTTATATATGTATTTCTCAATTTCTTATCATTTTAATCAATGCTATCTGCGAAAAGCACAAGACTAAAACTTGGACCTTTACAATTATTCCAGTTGAAGCATCATAATCTGGCAAATACATATTGCGGAGTGCTAGTATAACATACGGATATCCCGCTGAACGATATTATTGTTGGGATTCTGCATTCAGCACAATTTTTTTAGAACTTTAAAAATATTTACGACTTGTTTTTAAATTTAAAATTTCATCACATGGAACTGCTGTTGATAGGGTAATTTTTTTTCAGGAAATTCTCAACTCTGAGAAAAAATATCGCCATGTATAAGTGTCGTTAACTATTGCTACGAAGGTTTATCTAAATTTAAATAAAAACATTAGATTTTAATCATGCTTCCTTGCAGGGAATTCAACTCTAATTCCCTTTTTTCTCGAAAGTATCACGCATCTATATCCGGTTCATTTGATCTCGTTTGTTAACCTTGAAAATATTAGTCCAGCGGTTACTTTACCTAGCCTGGAAGTTATTATTTCACTGCATTCCAAATAACAAAGTCGTTATTAAAAAGCATTACTATTTCGTCGGTCTAAAGTACAGTATTAACAGCGTGTTTTATCGCGTTTTTTCAATTTTATACATTAAAAAATAGTACTAATTCAAAATTAAAGCGATGACGTCACAAAACCGTTACACTTCACATCGAGATAAAAAGATATGTATCCATAAATGCATCAACTCGATAAAAACCGTTGGAATATGAATGGTGTTGTGAGAGATAGTTTTATTATTGGTAGTTCGGCGCCTTTTGCAGTAAACTGGACCGTGTAGTTCAAATTTAAGCAGGGTTTAAGATAACATCTATCAGCTTGTAGGTATAAGGGTAGTCGCGTATTTCGTTGTTCAGTTGCCAGACGAACTTGATTTATTAAGTCATTGAGCGTTGGTACTGGCTGTTCGTGTCGTCGAGCACGATGGATCCATTTAAAATATTGTGTATTTACGAAGCATATTCCGAAGAGGAGGCCAGAAAAAGAAGCTGGGTAAACCCACTCAATAGTTAGAGGCTGATATGTGGACAGTTCCACCACGACCGAAATTCGGTCGAGTTTACGCGCATTGAGTCGGCAGACAACTCATTTTGCGTCGTCGTGTGGCACCAACTGCCTTTTTGTATGAAACCGAATGCAGCAGAATTTATGCTACCGAAATTCTGCGACTCACGACTCACCAAATTACGCTCGTTTGGTTTTACCCTAAGGATCGGGCAGAGGTGTTCTTATATTAAAACCTTTAGTTCGTCTATATTTTTAGGTAAGTAATAATATCAATAGACCAGGGTCGATAATTTTTAAAACCAAAAAAAATCATAGTAGGATGAAACCCATTAGAAAAGGAGGGAAATATTATAAAAATGAAAGGAAAAATAATTTACGGGCGATCTGAGGTTGGGAAGGGGATGGGGGTGAGTTTTTAAGGGTAAAAACGGTTTTTCTCGATTTCCGGCAAAACTAAAAGTCCTATCGAAAAAAGTCAAATGGCAAAGTTGTAGATAATAAAAAGATCTAAAACTTTTGTATTTACACTTTTTTCACATAACCTCAAAATTTATGTGAAAAATTCAAAAAACAAAGTTTTTGGTTTTTTTACAGTTCTTACAGATCTTTTACAATTTTTTTTTTTTTTTAACGAAATTTTGTGAAAACTTACCTTTTTATGTCCCAAATACGCTGTAATTTATTTGATTAAAAATATTTATTTTTTCACCTTATTTTGAATTAATATCGAAAAAACACCCTAATTTTCAATCGAAAATTCACCCGTCAAAATATCAGCTTTTTTCAAAAAGTTGGTATGGTTTCTGTTCGTTGAAATCTCTACTTTCCGATGGTGAAAAAAAAAATATATGTTACTATGGTAAATCTTCTCAGAAAACGCCAAAATTCAAAAAAAACTTAAATTCGAATTTTTTTTTTTAATTATTATAAATAATTTTGAGCTATTTATTAAAATTTACACTTTAATTACTCGAAAAACGTTAGATTACATGTGACGTTGATAACAAAAAAATTACAAATAAAAATATACTTACTACTATAATTAACAAACAAATAAGTTAATTAAATTAATATTTAATAAGACATCTACAATATTTGGAGAAAGTTGTCTAATTTTCTTTAAATTATATGCGTAGATGCCTATTTATAACTATTTTGAGATAAGAGAGGTAAATAGAAAAGTTTTAGATCTTTTTATTATCTACAACTTTGCCATTTGACTTTTTTCGATAGGACTTTTAGTTTTGCCGGAAATCGAGAAAAACCGTTTTTTACCCTTAAAAACTCACCCCCATCCCCTTCCCAACCTCAGATCGCCCGTAAATTATTTTTCCTTTCATTTTTATAATATTTCCCTCCTTTTCTAATGGGTTTCATCCTACTATAATTTCTTTTCACTTTTCATTATTTTTAAAGGCTTCTACCCTGGACTACAAATCTCTAACGCAGTATTCCAACACCTTCAAATAAGTCCCCGTTAATTTTCTCGGCAGTTTAGTTAATACAAATTCTGTTCCATTTTTAAATTTATTCGGGGTGTCGCGGCTATTCCGACATGGTTAAATGCGGCCTAATCTGTTACTAATTTCCTAATAGGGAAGCCCAATACGATACCAACCAGATACTCGCTACCTCTTGATCACCTATGAAGAGCTTTTAGAATTTTAAACATTGATATTAGTAACACTTTCGTAAACAACAGCATCATAAAATGATAAAATTATTGTTCATAGTACATAAAGTTAAAATAAATTAACATAAATTTTATTTATTTTAAATACATAGTTTAGAACTTTAGATTAATGTTTAAGACTAAAAATGTTTTCTTAAGTTCAGTATGTATGTGTACCAATGAATTTGTTTGATTTCCCAGTCCGAGGATCGGTCCACTCCGTCAGTGAGCGCGGAGAACCTGTCCCGGTCGGAGTCGTTCGCGACGCCGCCGGCCGCGCACTGCGCCCCGCCCGCGCCGCACACGCCGCTGTCGGCCGCGCCCCCCGCCGCACCCCCTGCACGCCTCGCATGCGATCCCGCCGGAGAAAAGACGCAGAAAGAATTCCACCATACCCAGGGACGACGTCGACCTTCCCTACAGGCATTATGAGGTAAAATATATATCCACGACAGCTCATACGACAATGTATCCAGATAGTAATAGGTGCCTGTGTCACGGACATTCTGCTGAATTGAGGGAGGCGCTGGTCTAATCTGAACCGCAGTGGACTCCACTCCCAACGAACATTATTGGACATCGATACAAGATTGTAAGCAATGTGTGGTTATTATACAGGGGCACATAAAGTCGGGGAAAGGTGGGTCGACGGGTTCCGGGTCGGAGCCGTCGACGCCGCCGCCGGCGCACGGGCTGCAGCGTGCGGCCGCGCGCTCTCCGGCGCCGCACGTGAAGCAGGAGCCGGACTCTCCGTACCCGCCGCACGCCCCGCACGCCCCGCTCCCCCCCAACATGCACCTGCCGCCGCCCTTCGACCAGACGCACCTCCAGGTCAGCCCAAACACTATTTTCTTTATAAAAACCGTTGCGTCGTACCCAAAAAATCCATTCTCGCTTTATTAAATCATAATGATCGCTAAAAGTAGTATTTATTTTCTCATCCGGATGATCTTTTTCTCCTGTTATTTTCCATTTAATTACCGAGCGGTCGCTGATCTGTCGACAGGAAGGAAAGGATCTGCCCGAGTAAAAATATTGCGCCACAAAATTTAAAGCAGAGCCTTTCCTTCTTTGTTGGCAGAGCTCAGGCTGGTTACGCGCGGCTGAAGAAGAATCTAACCAATATTTGGATCTAAGTATTAATCGGCCCGGTAGCAACATTCTGGCCTCGATCCTCGCTCTACCGCCCCAACAGATTAACCCGCCTCCGAAATCTACTCGACGACCTGTTAATTCTAAAAAGATTGGAAAATTCCGTTTTAGTTGGCTAACACTCTTTCCGTGGTTGCGATATGACAAATCTCATAACATTATGTATTGCATTGACTGCAGAAAGTGGTCCCACGAGTTAACAATCAATAGGACATCATTTGTGAAAGGCAATTGTAACTTTAGGCTAGAAATAGTAAATCATCATGATAAATGCAAAGCTCATAAATTTTGTAGAGATCGTGAAACCGCCAATAATATAAAATAATGAACCAATAAAAAGATGCGCGTATATATATATATTTTTTTAGAAGCTTTTAAAAAGTTTAATTTAATCTTACGGAATAAGATATGTATTATAATAATTTTTAAAGAACCACATAATATATTTTGTTTTAGCGCATACCTAATAGATTGTGATAAAATGGTTAATTAATCCGAATATTCTCATACACTCGCCATATTTTTAATACCATTTAAAAAAATAATTAGCGTAAGACTATGGCGTCATTTTAACATTGTACGTAGTAATGTGAAAGACTGATACCTACAACTTATTATTTCTCTTGGTGCAATTTTTGCTGATAATATTTAATAACATTTACATACCTCTGTTTAAACAAAAGCCACTTTAGACAGATTTCGTAGATATAACAATCATATTATTATGTAAGATTAACTAAATTGCATGATGTCGAAGTCTTGTTTTCATCCATCAAGTAAATCTTTAGAAAGAAAATTATTATGTGTGAAACACAAACTTAGGGTTAATAATAATGTGAAACATTTACTGAGTATTAAAGTGTTTTTCAACTGGATTCCGTTTTATTATTTTATGCTGTTAATATAGAGCGACGTGCATATACTGCGACCGTTCGCTCTATTGTGATCTTTATTATTACTCGTATCTCTTGTAAAAAACAAGATTTCTCAGAATGTCTACCAATAATTAAAATTATATATTTAAAGCAATTGTTGAACTTTCAGGGTATTGGAGTAACTGACATGGCATCAATATTGACCCAGCAAAGTCTTAACAATGAGTGTAACGACAACGAACCGATGTTGCAACCACATCCAGACCAGACAGACACCATAGATGGTAAGTTATTTTACATATATACCTCGACCACCAACTGACTTACAACTATTTCCCAGATTTTATATTTTTTTTTAATAGTACAAAACCCCAATCATCGATTTTCTATTTCATTACTTATAAGTTTCTTTGGTGGTCGTTGTCTTTACTTAATATGTTTGTCACATGTTAACATTCACAATAGCCAATTTTTCTTTCCTACCAAGTCGAAATACAACAAAACTTTTTCAGTTAACAACTAAAAGTGGCAATTGATATGCTAACAATTGACAAGATGTTTTATTGCCATGTGTTTGAGGAACATGTTTGAAGCTTTTATTTCATCCAATGATTTCGCTTTTCGTATCTAAAAACAGAAATTTTAATCTTATTTCAATACTGCAGTGGGTCAAAATCTCTGGGCTTAACGTCATTACATGCATGTTGATAACACCCGCAGCATGCTATTCATTGTTGCTTACCATTCCATTTTTAATTTGCCCTAATCGTATATGCTTTTTAATTCTTTTCTACTTAGACTGGTATGCTTTAAAATAATTTATATTTTTCTTATTATGAAGAAAACGGTGTCACAAGATATTTTTTATAAAGATTTGGCGCCCCCGAGGGTTATAGGTCGTGCAATATTTACACTATTTTTACGTAGGACCACTAGTTAAGATTCAAAATAAGATTATGTTATAATTAAGAAAATCAATACTGTATTAACACATTCGGTGATAATTTAAATACATAAGAACTATACATGATATTAGGGTCGCATGTAAGAAATGGAATTTGGAATGGTTTCGTAAGGCAATGGAAATGTTTGTTGCTTTAAATTAAGGTCTATTTTGTAAGTGAAAAATCAGCATGCCAACAAAATGTATCAGCGGTGAAGATATTACGTATCTTACAGGTGAAAATTATGGCGTTGATGAAAATAAAAAACCTTGGGAACCGTTTAAGAATAAGCTGGCAAGTGTTGAAAATATTGTCAAAACATTTGGTATGGCATTAAGCAACAGACCGTACAGTGTTCCCGAGTCTTGTAATATATGCGGAAAACTAGTAAATAATTTAAAAAAGCATATGAAGTCTCACAACCCAGAACAGCACAAATGTCCTATATGTCCTATTACGCTCACGCGAGCTGATAATCTTAAAAGACATCTTCGCATGAAGCATTGTTCTGTTTTAAATTCTGATAATTTGTCAAATATACAGAAGAAATGCGAACTCAGTTAAAATTTGTTATATAGCTATTATAAAGCTAGCTTACTCAAGAATCAACGAAACTCAAAACTTAGGTACTTGTATTTTTTTTATGTATAGTGATCTAACAAGCGTGTAGGCAGCATACGTTCTGTAATCTTAGCTCTTGACTTTAATATTCATTCCAGGACATTTCTTTTACTTTTAATTGTTAACATAGTAAGCCATTCTTGCCTACTAACAGTAGTACTAACTACCTACGATTTTAACACAATGCGCTAAGGTTTTAACAATTTTGTAACTAGAATAAGGTGTGGTGTGATTAATTTCCTTAAGTTTATCCTTTCATGTCTTTTTCTCAATTGAATTTATTTCAACTTTGTTTGAAATTGTATAGCTTAGAGTGTTATTTTTAACAGCTGAAAGCACCTTAATATTCGTTTCATGCAACTCTGCACGTATGAAAAGTTCGTCTACAATAGTTGTGATTAACGTAATTTAGTTTAGAGTTTAAATGAATTTTTTTACAATAAACATGAAATGTGGAGCACACGGGTACGAATTCGCAAAATCGAATAAACAAACGAAACCAGCGCAGTATCATCTAAAGTTTTTTTTCTTTTGCTCCTTAATTAACCTTTTGGTTGACGCTCTTTGGGGGAGGCCTACGTTCAGCAATGGGTAGATATGATTAATTAACTACAATTATGTGTACTGTGATCAAGTATAATTCCACTCAAACTATTGTTAACAATGTATAACATAATTAATTTTAGTGTCTGTTATTAACTTAATATAACCAAATTGCTTTTCTATGAATGTGGATAAGATTTTTGTGTAATTTATTATATTACCAACTCAACTGATCAGCCTCTTACAAAAGTCACTATCCTATATTTTTTAATTAATAAAGTGTTATTTAGTGGTATGAGACCTTTTTTTAGTTTTGGCAAGTTCAAAGATAAATGGGAATCATTGGAATCAATTACTTGGCCTTTTAATAAAATAAACAACAACAAACCATTGTTGTTTTAGGCCGCATTTCACCAACTCCGAATTGTTCTCGTAAAATTACTCGGGAGTTTATTTCATGATCCATTATTTTATTTATTCGGAAAGTTGCAGCTATTCAGACAGGGTAAAATTCGGCCTTATTCATCTGAAAGATTGCAGATCAATTGAGGTGCCCTATAGATCAATTTCGAGCCAAACAATTGTACAAACATATGATCTCTTGTTGTTCCTTGTAGTGTAATGAAATGATACCAGTCCCGATTACTGATGTCAAGACTGACTTATATGTGATTTAGGAACATATCTCTTAATTTTAATTTATTTCCCATTCGATTAATTCGTATGTAAGTCTATCGTTATTGTGTGTTTGTTGCAAATATATTCCTTTATTTATACCACTTTTCTTTTCATTTCATCCTCTATCCATGCTTTCTTTATATATAGCAGACCTATTTCTCTCTATAAATCGCCTTCTGCATTACAGGCTTGGTGACAGTAATTAACAAATTCTCATGCAAAAGTAACACTGACAATAACAAACACCATTTCTTCAGTATCATTGATTCATTTATGCATGGATCTCCATTGAATATTACTATTTTGTTACAAATAAATAATTTCCGAGTTTTGTTTTAAATTTTATTAAATATTATAAACGCTTTTATACAATAATAGTTCTAGGAAAGGCATAGTACAGCGTTAACAGTTAATAATATTAAGGCTTAAATAGTGCTAAACTACTATAAACATTGTTTGAATCGTTTCTGGGTTTTGTAAAATGTTTTAATGGAAATCGTTTATTACCATCAAATAGTTAATTGTGAACCTCGGAATGACTCGCATCACGTAGCTTAATGCCCCAGTACCATCCGTCACTGTTGAGGTGCACGATTACATAGACGCAGTGGTCGTTAGCGGTGAGATGTGGGACACGCGGCAGTGGCATTTGGCACTGCGGCATTCGGTGGCGTGACGTGTTGTAACGGAGTAGAAGGACGAGGTGTGTCTGTTGTGTGGTGGGAGTGACGGATCGCTGGTTGCAGGCTCGAAGGGCTGGCACATGCGGCTGACGTTCGAGCGGGTGACGGGCGCGCTGAACCTGCACCGGTGCAAGCTGTGCGGCAAGGTGGTGACGCACATCCGGAACCACTATCACGTGCACTTCCCGGGGAGGTTCGAGTGCCCGCTGTGCCGCGCCACGTACACGCGCTCCGACAACCTGCGCACGCACTGCAAGTTCAAACACCCCGCGTACAACCCCGACACGCGCAAGTTCGAGCCTCCCGCGCCGCCTGCGCCCGCGCCGCCGCACGCGCCGCTCTACGCCAACCCGCTGGACGCGGGCTTCGATTGATTGTCCATGTACTGGCTCGGCCTCGACGCTCTGTGAGCGCCCTCGCCCTCGCCAGCTCAGACTCTGTCGTTGTTGATGTGTCAAAATTTTAACGGACCGTCTCGCGTCGAAACCGCTTCCTATTTAGGATTAAGCTGAAGTGCTATTACTTAAACGGGCCTATCTTGACGTAGCCCGCACGCGGCGGGCGACTCGTTTTAGTATCGTCTCGGTTGTGCGTTTGACTTGCCCCAGTGTGATCTTGTATAAGATCCTCGTCTGGAATGTACCTATGTCGATGTTACTGAAATAATGACTCGAAGCGTATATAGTAGGTAAGCAAATTTTTTTCTATACCAATCGCTATACGGGAACGGGCAAAAGCAATAATATGATGTTAATTTTACTATTACCATATTATTTTTTATATTGTATCGTTAGGAACCTTAAGATATTAAGAATATACATTATATCGAGTAGCGGTGCGACCGCGAAGTGATGCTGGCTATTAGCGGTGGCCCCGGTACGGGCCCACACTTTCTTGTTATATTTATTCATTAGATAGGAAATTATGAGTTTCCTGTAGCTAATTGTATTTATGTTATTGAATCCTGTGGGTGGTATGGAACGACATCAGAAGGATATTTGGGGACTGGCAAGAGATTGTGATTAGTCGTTAGTCAACGACGTATAAATATTGACTGAATCTCAGTGTAGATGCATTTGTAACTCTATGAGGCCTTTGCAAGATGGATAATTATTAAGGATTTGTGATGTATTAAAGGATAGCGCCTAAGGAAACATACGAAAAGATTTTTATACTAGACTAGTTGATCTATTTACGGAGATTGTTTTTTTATACTTAGAAATATTCTATTGTCTGATTTTAATATACTTTTATATTTATATAACTGCATATATAATATGATTTATTAGTGTTGTTTGTTTTTAATCGTTTCATCATATAGTAACATTGATTTCGTTTATATTGAGTTGACGGTTAAAAGTAATCGAGTTGAGATGTTAACATGTTTTATTATTTAATCGTTGGTAGGTGTTTAGTTGTGGTACCGGCGACGCGCCGCGAGCCGGCCCCGCCCGGCCGTCGCCCACTCGTGTGATCGGTGCTTGGGGTCAAAGACCTCTTTCAATCAATTAATATAAGTTAGGATGGAACGTTTGGAGGTTGCGCATTTAGTAACTAATATTTGGCATTCTACGATTGGGACTAACCTAGCGTTTATGTATGTATTTTTCAATTAAGATTTAAGATTGTTACATTTTTAGCTAAACACTTAGAGTGGTACGGTAACTGAAATGTGATAAAAAGGAATGGTGCTAGAACCAAGAGTGTTAACACGCTACGATTCGACTCCTATTATAATATGATTAATGTTTTAATGATTAGTTTCTTTGCATTAAATATAAGGCATCTAGCATCCAGTTGAGGTCGCATCTGTCTGGTCAACGGGTAAATAATGCATGGATCGTTCACGCCTAGAGATTACAGTATCACTCGAGATTTTACCTTAATTTTTTCAGAGATCTTCAAGTTTACTAGTACATAAATAAATAATGATAAGACACCATTTACATAATATATGAATCTGATCCTTGCCTACCAAATATAAAACGTTCATTGATGGAGTTAGGAATTTATCACATCCAAATAGTAAATCCATGATCGTTTCCCATAACTTTAGTTGTGGCGTTAGTGCTGTTTAGTAGCTGTGAACATGCAATTCCACTTGTGCAATTTTTTGAAAATAGTCATAACTTATAGCTAGAATATACAATTGACTATTGAATATAGGGGCCCACTCGATATATAAGCACGAAGCTCATGCGTCCCTGTATATAATTATGAAGTCACCAAACATTTCTTCCATATAAAGATTTTATATTTACTTTAAGAATATCAAAGATTTTTATAACTACTGTTCATAGTTATGTGGGCGCTTATTATTTGATAGCATTTCATACTCAGTGCAATATTACTAGTTATTTAATTACGTAACCAAACTAATGATATTTTAAAAAGTATATAATTAATATCATTGAAAGAGAGTAACTACCTATTTGTATTTACATAAGTGAACTCCTAATTTCTATTTCTACTTAGTGAATCGCAGTTTGGGTTACGGTGATGTACAGGTTTTATAGCTGGTAATATTAATAATTAGCTTGTTTACCTCTGCCAATCGTAATAGTTATGTACTATTTAATAATTTATTGTCGCGCAAGTTAAAGTCTATTGTTGAGATAGATCATAGCTATCCGATACGGGTCCCATTGCCCAGCGAGTCGATGATCGTGCTGATCTCCCAATCTGCCCACGCGTTAAACGCTTCATCTAATCGTGAATGCATTTTTATATTACTATCACTCGAGACCAATTTTTAATATTGAATTTGCTATAGCAAATTGATTGATTAGTAACATAGAATATTATTTTAGATATTTTAGGTTAGGATACTACGATAGTGTCTGGCCAGAATATTTTGGAGTATCACACCGTTTGGCTCAGAAAATATCTACCTTTGATCTCTTTTCAGCTTTCAAAAAGTATGCAACTTAATAATTGTAATGGTGACCACATTCGGACTTAATGAAAGCTAACTTTATGCCATATGGAATTTTATACATAAGGTTAACGAATTACTAAATTTAGTCTTATGAAATTGGGGTCTTGTAGACCTAGTCACTTATTTGGCCAATCTATTGAATATTCCAATTTATTGTATATTAAAATTAAAATTTACATTGTATCACAAGGATGTGATCTTATCATTTGAATCAATGGAGTGCAGGACGAGCTCTAAGGTTATTTTCAGGATAGCAATGGTCTAGTTATGTTTATTTTGTTTCTTCTTTATAACATTAGCCAATTTTGTTATAGTGTCGTATATCACAATAGTGTAATACTAATAGGAAGGGGGTGTCAAATCGTGTACCTCACAGGTGATGAATAGCCTTGTTATATTATTACATGAATTTTATGAACGATTTGTTGTTTATGAATATTTTGTTTGATGTCTTGGTTTGATGCCTCCGTTAAAAGTTTAATTTAAATAATTTTGTTTTATGCAAGCAGTTAATGCAATTTTTTTTTCACATTGTTTGATGTTATGTAATGCAATTTTAACATGTTGCAAACTCCTGCATTTATCTGTTGTATTTATTACTAATTTTTACATTAAATTGTGGTATGTTACAAATCCGTGTAGTTTCAGTTGTGCGTTTCACATGCTCCACACCCACCTGCAAAGTATAGCGTCTATACTGTACAACCCCTAAAGCACGGCCAAGTTTCATTCTGTAATCATCATGGCCCATCATTACATAAGAGGCGACAATAACAAAAGTGAGCCGCATCGGGACTGTCGGTCTCGCTGTAAACGTGAGTGAGGCGTGGCGCTCGGTCGGTTGGGCCAGGCCGCAGGCGTGATGGCGACGTTCGCGGGTTGTTGTTCGCAGAGCGCGCGCACGCGGCGGCGGCGGGCGCGCCCTACTCGTACCACAGCATGTTCGTGGCCGTGGCCGAGAGCGCGGCGCTGTGGCGCTGCAAGTCGTGCGGCAAGGAGGTCTCCAACCGCTGGCACCACTTCCACTCGCACACGGCGCAGCGCTCGCCCTGCCCCTACTGCCCCGCCACCTACAGCCGCATCGACACGCTGCGCTCGCACTTGCGGCTCAAGCACGCCGCGCTGCTGCTCAAACACTAAGTATCCGACACACTACTCGACTGGCCGCACAAACGCCCCCCGACCCCTGGGATGCTCGTATCATCTGAGCTGAATATCTATGTTTCTTGTTAAATATAGTCATTAGTTACACTGACGTGCGTCATACATGATTTGGATAAGTCATTATAATATGAATGTGTTTTATCGCACGTCTTCGTGCGCTATATTTATATTGTTCTTTATTAGTAAGATATTGAATTTTGTTACAACTCATTTTAACTAACAGGGTAAAATTACACAGTAAGATACTGGAGAGCTCTTATCTAACAATTTTAGGCACAATTGAATTAGTCTCGTTTTGAAATAAAAACAGCATTTTTTTTTCAGCCTTGTTGCTATTATAGATGGTAAAACTTTCAACAAGCTGTAGCAACAATAATATTTTTGTTCTTTTAATGTAGCAGAAATTCTCATCTTCAATGTTAACAATATTCGTATTTTTAGTGTGTAGATAGGTAAGTGTTTCAGGTAATACCTATTTATTTGCAATTACATATACATAATGGAATGTGAAGACTGAAATGGTAACAACTTGTGATTGACTTTATGGAGACGGTATGGTCTGAATGTAAATAATGTGTAAATTAATAAATTATAATCATCAAAATGTTAGGTAGAAATAAATCATGGAACTTAATGCGTGTTCAAAATTAAAATTTACATTATAACACGATCTTATAGTAGTCCTGTGTATTATAAATTATATTTTTGTATAAATATTGTGTGCGATTATCGCAAAATTTTAAGGGTCTTAGGTGTCTACTAATAATGTCTTACAAACATTGTAAGGTGTTCAACATTCCATAATGATTAGGAAAGATTCAAAATTGAAACTTAAGATATCGTCAATCAGATTTTCTGACTTTTGGAATCTACTGATGTCATAGATATAATTTAAAGCTACTTAGACTCCCTAATAATATGAAGTAAAACCTATGTAGGTAGTGTCCTCGCTGATTTTTATCTAAAATTGGTTTGATTGTTTGAAGAATCCAACAACAATTGTAAAATTAATTCTCTGCATAATAAATAATAAGTGTCGTATACTCTAGGACAGCTGTACGAATTTAGCACATTATTTGAATGTTTAAGAAAATGTCTAGCTTTTAACGGTCCAATACATTTAGCATTCGTAATATGTAATTGTATGTCATATTGATGTAGGTACACGTTGATATCGCATTTAGACTCAATCATTAATTTATCAGTATTATATCTTTAAATCAATATACATAGTTAGTCAATAATTGATGTCATAAGTCCCAATCTAAGAATGTAGGTTAGTTATCGTAGCATTGTGAAGTCGTCTGTTATAAGTGCTTGGCTAGTCACACCCACTTCTCTAGTTAATTTTTAATTGTTGCCATGTTATTCGTTTTTTATTATTGTTTTTATTATCATAGTTTTTAATATATTATCTCCTGAATGTGCATTTTTTTGCAACTGCCGTAATAAAATAATGTTTTAGGGTTCTACAAGTGAAGCACTTGTATGATTATAAAATTTATTCACTTATTTATTAATGCTCTAAATAAATACATTTACTACATCACTTCAAACTGGTGTTTCTTTTAGCTTACACTTAAATATACTATTCATATAATTATGTAAATATTGTATTGCACATTTCAATAACTATTATATTAATGGCAAAATATACAATAGGTGTTATTTATTTATACATTGCACGAATATCACTATGAGTATTCAATTATAAATACTAGTATTACAATTAAATTAGGCACTTCCAATTCAAATTCAATTCAATCATTATTTAACTAACGCATTCATCCAAACTTCAAACTGAATTAAACATGGCAAAATATGGCAAGTTTAATTCTCTAAAGCTAAATTATAATTTATTGAAAAAAGTATAGGTACAGTGAAAATGGCAAAACATTACATATGTTCAATCTAGATTGTAGTATTCATCGTAGATCTTCACTAAAATCTGGAAATTAATCAATCTACATCCAAAAAGGCAGTCTTACTATTTGCAATAAAACAACTCGGATTATTATCTACTTTTTATGAAATGTAAATAAATTAATATCCATCAAGGTATAAATGATGCATGAAGAGGCCTTGGTCCAGCAGTGGACAGCATCGGGCTGATGATGATGATGATGATGATGAAGGTATCAATTAGCAGACACAATTATGTCTTTTAATTTTTAGGTAGGTCCTACGTCTATAATAATATAATGGAATATCATGAGGCACGGATTGGAGACCATTTTACCTAATAAGGTTCATTAAACTGAAATGGATTCTCCGCAAGGGTAATAAGATTTTGCATCGCTACTTATGCCTACCGATTTTATTACAACAAAACTTTCATTTGTAATTTCTTCACTTATATTAATTAGTTATTGTATTTCTCAATACGAATAAATAATCTAAATTACTTTTTATATGTCGATACCGATACGTAACGAAAAAGAACTGATAATAAAGAAATATCCCTTGTTTTATATTATTTTACTACTTTAGTTTTTTTTTACTTTTTCGCATTCGATGGCGTCCATTAATTACGTGAAGAGTTTAGGGGAGGGGGTGTATCCAAATGTGACCTCTTATGGGAGTTTGGCAAATACCACGTTATTTTTATTCTGCTAGAAACTGTAAAATTGCAAGAGACCTTTCTCCACAAAACAATCCTATTGCGGTTATGCAAACGCCATAAAGTAGCAGTCTGTAGTCTTAGTAGCCCCTCGACCTAAATAAGCTTTAGAAAAATCTCACGTGAAATCAGAGGGGGTGAGGGTCGAGTCAAATCGCACATCTCACCAATAGGGGACGGGTCGAAAAAATTTACAATATCGTCTCGCGTAATAAAAGGACGCACCCTTACGTAGGTATATCTATTCGACGAGTTTTATTCATGTAGCCTTTCTACTTTGCCGCTCTCGCCCGGTGAGTCCACTTCAACGTTGGCCTCACTGACTGAGCTCTGCTCACTACCCTTAGGAGTGTCGGTGTCCTCACTGGAATCTTCTTTTTGTGTAGAATCTTCTTCAGAATCATCTGACTCTTCTTCATCCGAGCCCATCTTTTCCGAAACTTTTTTCTTGTTCTTGTTCTTTTTAAATTCTTCCTCCATTTCCTTAAATTTCAGTGTTAGATATCTGGAATTGATAAAGTTAGATAAGGTGACAACATTAATGAATGACACAGTCTCATTAGCAAAATAGTTCAACTCACTAGGAAATTACAACAAAATTATCTCCCAATATACACTTTTGAAACAGATTTTTCTAACTAAAACATATTTTTGTTGCACTTGATTCTTTTTACATATGCTACCTACCTTACCTCAAATAACACGCCTAGATAATAGTGCAAAAACACTCACTTATCAACTAAAGGTCCGCTGTAGTCCTCTGGGAACTTCGGTGAGTGGGGCAGGATATACTTGTAAAGGCTCTCGTTGAGTACGTAGAGCTGTGTAGTGGTGGCACAACGTACGTTGAACCACCAGTCGCAGGTCAGTCCAGCCTGTGAGAATATCGTGCCGTTCGGGCACAGGAATGATGCCTGCCCACCGTTGAGATCGCAGTAGTGCCAAACCTGTAACAGCAATCACCTTTATTTATCAAACGTTTTACACCATCTTACTGCAGCTTACCAGGAAGGAAATATCCAACTGTAGGTTTCTACAATGTTCATAGATGCAGCAGACTCATCTGGTGGTCTGAAGACTAAGTTGTTTTTATCAACAAAAAATGCTTTTAATGCCTACCTACGAGTAGCATTTATTTCACTTACCATCAAGCATTTTATAGGCATAAAAGCATAAAGAAAAACTAGACTTATAGCGGATGCCCATTTTGGGAGACATCCTCTAGGGTAGGCAAGCAATTACCACAAATGCAATATGCATAGACAGTCACCGACAGCTGGCCGACCTACTTTCCCTCTGTAATACCTACCTACTGTTTTTATAAACATTCTTGTATGTTGCGAATTACCTGACAGCGTGTCTCAGGATCTGCGAAGAAGCCTTTGTACCGTTGAGTCTTGCAATCAAAGCTGGTTGTTGGAATCGTAGTGAGAATAGGGTAGTCAATATCTGGGCGACCCGGTGTGCCACCTTCTTCATCCGATGTCTGTTGTAAAGGGAAGTGTTGGCTGGTTCCTCGTTCAGGTGAATTATCTGTAAGTATTTTATTACAAATAGGTATAGGTACCTATTTATGACGATACATTTTACATTTTTTAAATAGTACAAGACTTAGTGCCTTTTTCAGACGTAGCAAAGATAACATTTTATAATTATGCTCTTATAATAAAATTATTTTAGTGCATACATTTACGCAAGTCAAAGTATTTTATATAATTAAAAATACGTGAATATATAACGGAAGGTGGTAGATTTATACAAGGACGCAAGTACGTAAAAAATATGGTACCTATCTACTAATAGGAAGGTAAGGTAATAGTAGATACCTACTTAAATAAAAGGCATAACTAATATGTACAAAAAATATTGTCAACCTATATGAAACTATCAAGGTGATTATCACAGTGAGTAGGTTGGGAATGTACCTACAATGCTACGCTACAATGTCACAAATTTAAATGAAACAAAGTGGCAATGGTATTTACTTATTACTATTTTACGTTATGGGGGGTAGTTGAGCACCCACCTAATGTTGACTTCGTACCGGTGCGCAAGTGAGTCGAGGTGTCTAAATTCTCCTCGTAAAAATTAACTAACGACTTAATTATAAGAGAAAACAAAACTTCACCCGACAATACATCAATCGTGTACTTAAAACACTTCTGCGCAACGTCGAGAAATTCCCTGTATGTGATAAACGTCTACAAGATCCAGAATACGCCGTGAGTATCGGTGAGTCAGAACCAGTCAGATTTTTTCTTTAGGTAAGTTTAAAGTTGTCCCTGTGTTGATCACGGATCGCCTCTCAGCCTCATTTGATAAATATTTCAGAAGTGTGCGCACAGTGAACAATAAGTGATTAAATTTTACTTATTGTCCATTGTACTAAACGGATCTGCAAGCAAGTCTTACCACTTTACCCTTTACTGTGTACTTAAGAACTTTGCTTTCTTTCTCATTTATGTTTATGGTGGAATTATTATAAACAAATAATATACAAGAGCTGCAGAATATAAATATATATGTTGAGGTGGTGGTAGCTAAAAATCTTAATTTATTAGTACCTACCAACTTCGTATCTATCTCTTCTCACAATAAAAAATATTATATTCAACCAACGTAAAAGTTAACCATACTAGGTACCTACCAACCATCGAGAAGTTTGGCTACTTGTGGTCTACCATCGCAACTAAAAACGCTTAAACAGTAAACACTGGTGGATATCATCAGCTGTATCTATCTCTATCTCTACAAACATTGTGTTTAAGATATTACCTGAATGAATGCTTTCTATTATAACTCACCATCAAGATGTTGGGACGGTGGGTTTACGGGTGCAAGGTACGGTTCTACCGACCATTCTTCGTCAGCTGTGGGTTGCTCAGGCTCTGGGTCCGGTTGAACATCTTTTATTGGTTTAGGTTTCGCGGTCACTCTAGTTAATTGGGCAGCCACAAAGGGTTTTGGAGTACTTAGGATTGGAGCTTGTACGTTGTTTTGTTGTGGAGCAGCTTTCAAAACATTTAACGCTTGCAGTAAAGTTCTAATTGATGAACCAACATTATCTTTCGTGATAGGCTTTGGAATGGACTTGTTCAACTGAAGAGAATTCAGCAATGACGCTAACGATATTGCGTTAGAAGTGGTTGTTTGAGGTGGTTTGTACGTGGTCTCATCAACAACATACTGATGATAGTTGTTTGACTTGAATTCGTCAAAGTTAATATTCGGCACAGACTGTACATCGTCCTGCTGTTGTTGATGCTTGAAATTGGAAATAACGGTTGCTGGTATACTCGTCGTATATATCGTAGCTTCCTTAGAATATTGAGGTGAATCAAGTATCGGTTTAAAGCCACTTTGTATTACCGGTTGGGCCAAGAGCAATGGAGGTTGTTGTTTCTCGTAGTAACTTTCAGAAACGATACTAGGTTGTTTCCTGATGGTGGCCTGTTGAACGTTAATATTGTCATAAACGTAATGAGGTCGAGCCGGTCGTGGCTTTATGTAAACTTGTTCGTTAGGTATTAACACAGACACTGGTACTGGTTTTTTTGGTAGATCATAAACGGTTTCGGGTACTTTAATGGGAGGTGTTTGCTCATACGGAACTAACTTGTATTTTGGTGTTTGTTCTCTTTCGGTTAAATAATATCGGATATTAGGCGAGTCCTCGTTATATAAATTTAAGTATGGTTTACGAGTCGAGGATAAGAATGGATTACCAGGCTGTTTCGGTATTTGTTTGTGGAACACTCTGCCGGCGTCGTAGTCATTGTGTACAAATATGTTATATTCTGAAAGTGATGGGTTAATATTTTGAGGAACTTTATTTGGTACTTGATATATTGGTACACCACCCTTATAATACACTTTTGTAGGATTTGCGGATGCTATATTATGCTGAGTCAATCTGTTCCCTTGATATCTAGGGATGTTCCTATTGGAGTAAATAATTTTCTTTGGCTCTCGGTGATTTGCGTGAAGTCTTTGAGCCTCGACAATTTCTGCCTTTTCTACTTCTACTTCTCTTATATTATCAGTTGTAGGAGTTGCTAAGTCGTTGGCATAGTAAAATGTCATATAAGGTATCAGTCTTCTATATCTTTCATTTATAGATAGCTTCGTAGAGTTATTACTATCAAGTTTACGTTTCTTTTCACGACTTATTCTTACAGTTGTCTCTTCGACTTTAGATTCCATGGGCACGAAACCCTTTTGCATATCCACCATGATCCCTCCCATCATTTTAATTTCAGGACTGTTCCCGTTCGATGTTATTGTGATTGATGTGACAAAAGCCGGTATTACTGAAACAATAAATGATAATATTCACACCGAAACACTTTGAACAAAAATACCTACGTGTTACAATTAGGCGGTTGTATGAACGTTAGAACAATTTCCCAAGCATAGATAATAAGACAATGCCTTGTTCGAGGTCAAAATGACTTTTCAACTTGACATTGTACTAAATGTTATGATTCAGAAAGTGTTTGTGCCAGAAGATTGCAAAAAAACACAAGAGACCTATTAACATACATAAATTAGTGAGTCATTAGTGTCAAGAATTGACGTGCTGTCTGAAGCACGAAAGTTAACCCATCACGGTGCCATTCAACATATTCGTATATCATACCTACCAATAACAATCGATAATTCAAAAACTCTAGCAATTAGTAAACACGAAGACAAAAAGATATTCACAGATAAAAACATATGAACTGATATGAGTATAGAAAATTTGACTAAGTAAAAACAAAAACGTATATTTTATATAGATATCATTGAGTATAAAATAATAATTCAAAACTAGACTAAAATATTTGCTACCTAGTTAATTATTTCGTTGCAGTTGTGGCAACATAAACAGTTCGACTTGAGCCAATTATTTATTTCATAGGTAGATACTTGTTCCTATTTAGATGCAATAATACCAAAACAAGTGGCGCACCCATCATCGACCGCTTCACATTCGAAATCACAGCGAGACCCATCACTTTCATACGTTATTGTGAAACAATCATCTAATTGCGTACGACCATTATAATTAATCAGCATCAAATTGGCCTATTTAACAACCGAGGTCTTTGTTAAGTAACGGATAACCAATCAACTAAATAATATCGAAGCAAATTTTACTTTCACTTGCTCCGTTCGTTCCTGTTAGATACCAACGTGCTAAATAAATCTCTAGGTCTATAGTACCTTTGGGACTCGCCAAGAATACCTGATTCGTGTTATGAAATTCGAACAGAAACGTAGGTACTTTGCTTACTAGGCAATAGAGTTACTAGATTTAGGTAGGCCAAATATTTAATCGAACTATCATAGGTACCTATCTGTTGTTTTAATATTGTTTTGTCATTAAATAGAGATTAACTGAGTATTTATAATATTTTTAACCGAACTCAATAAAAAATCCTAAATTCCTTTATATATTTTTAAATACCTTTTAATACCACAATCTACGGTTTCGGTAACCTCTCATTTTTTTAAAAGCATTGACTTCATTTTGTATCTGGGAGTCCTTAATAGTTAGGTACCTAACTACACCTTCTTAAATAGATAGAACCAGAACCTACGTTGGTATAAAAAGTTATCATAACAATCTAAATTTCAATATCGTTAATTAAAGCTCGTTGGTTTGACCATCATGATGAACGGTTTTCATTTGTAATGATGAACCTTACATAACGAGAATTATGGAACATTATAGAAGATTGTATCATCATTCATCAACTATTAGACATGTTCTACGATCGCTCTTTAATATTACTAGTAGATAATGATAACGCAATCAATTACATATATGAATATTTATGGACGTTTCCATCAACGTCAAACATGTAAGGTATTTAGCTTATTTCAAAGTGAGAGAGATGAATCTTCTTATGTTTTGTTTGTGATGGCGAAGCAAAGCCGCAGAACAAAAACGGTGCTCGAGAGGCGTGACTAAAGGGATCGTTTCCAGTCACGCTCAATATTTCAAAGTAGGTAAGATCACAGAATAATGAGCGATACTTAACTTACTTACTTGAAAATATTAGGTAGGTCTAGGTACTTACGCATGTAGAAGCCATTCACACGAAAATCCAAATTTCAACGTACCCTATAGTATATAGGTATGCCAAAACCTTATGACAAAGTGTATGTAAGTTAGAGTATAGATCTATGTGTTTATCGAAATTTCCGCACATGATGGCGCGCGTTGATGTCTTTACCACGGTAAACATAACGTCCAATGTAATCGAAAAATAAAACGTATTGGAAAACACCTACTACTACACATATTCGCCTAATATTTATGTGCGTTAGGGCTCGTCTCCAAACTTAATTCTTAATCTTAATTCAAATGTTGTTTATAAAAGCTATGTGTATCGTAGAGGTATAACGTCTAAAACAACGTATTAAACACCCATAAAGGGTATTAGTAAAAGAAGGAACATGTTCTTTCCAACCATCTTTAAGTAAAAAAATGTTATTGAATTCCTGGTATTTGCTGCTTTTTGATGATGAGGATCTATGTAAGCATCCCATCATAGTAATATAAAACTACTTAATGCCATCACACTATTTTCAACAAATACATAATTTATTTCGGGTTTGGTAAGGCACGTTTTTAGATATATTAGCATAAGAAATATTGTAAATGAGGTAACTAGCCTCTTATTAGATTTATTAGGTCTTGGTATCGGATTGTGTGCAAAGCGACAACGAAATAAATGGTAGGTAAGCATTTTAGAAAGGCAGGATCGTTCGTGTGTCGAATACGGGTAGAGCCTTGGAGAAGTGACTGGCTCTGCACACGGAGATCCGTATCCTGACTGCGGCTGACTAACTCACTTATGCTGATCTATCGATACCTAATAATTAGCAAATGTACCTACCTATAAGAAACAAGAGCACGTTGCTTAAAATTTTCGTTCATAAAAAAAATCTAGAGCCCAAGTAAAATTTTATTAATTATGTAAGTAGGATTAAAGAGATTACTATTAGAGCTAATTGCTACATTTTCAGTTTTAAACAACACCGCTCCAATTAAAAGTTATATATGATTATATGCTACTATTTTCTAAAAGATACGAATTTTCTAATAAAGAAAATTTCAAGTGAAAGAAAAATTCGATCGCAGGCAGGGTTTAAACCTACGTCTCTCTGGTTAAGTACACCAGACGCTTTGCCAACTAAGCTACCGAGACCACTGCCTGTGATGTCGAATTTCTCTTCCACATTTTACGTCTTCTGGCGCCGTCAGCACCATCAATTGAAGACATTACAGTTTGTTCGAAATAAGGAAGCCGCTCGGAAGTTAGCCGTTCCGAACTACCGCAGTGATAAAATCGTTTAAATAAGTGTTTTAATACATAAATATCGAAATTAGTAAACAAAATAATTAGAAATGTGAAACATATACGACTCTAATTATCTTTACACCGACTCTTTCTATTAAAATTTACCACTTTTCAACCAACACGACTGCCTTTACAGGTAGTTCAATGTCGAACGATGTTGCCTTACCGTATTATGCTTAGATATTTTTTAATATTTTTTTGCATTAAATATATAATAAAGAAAATGTCACTAGTAATTTTCTTTAACTAGAAAATTCGTATCTTTGTGAACATTTCGCAATATTTAATGCAAAAAAATAAACATAATACTATTTTCTAGTTCAATAGCTGCCAATTAACGTAGATTAGAAGGTGTTACGTCAAGCAGTGCACTGTAAATTACCTTAAATTTTACCGGTAAAATAATACACCGACCGATAAAATATAATACACGCACTGTACAACTCCAAAACTAACATTTGAACTGTTCAGCCGCACGAAAATGCCCTTTAGCTATCTATATACAATCTGACTAATACTGACTATACTTATATATATCTACCGCTGGAGTAGACGTATTCTCGAGTGAAGACCGCGACATGGCAAACGTAGTATACGACGCCCTGGCGGAACCTGAATGTGACTAGCCGAGGACAGGGTGAAAAATAGCGCACTTTTTTAGCTCTTTCCAGCAATTGACTGTTATAGGCTGATGATGATGTACCTACGTCAAATGAGACTATATTTACTCGTTTTATCTAGAGTTGTTACTGAATTTATGACACGAATTGCCGTAAGGTAGCAATATTGTAAAGTAATAAGTAGGTACGTATATCTTGCTCATTTGAAGCATGTCCGACTAAAATATTAATTTCGGTATTCAATATCTCCATTCAATTTGAGACATGAACAGGATATTTGATTCTGTGATAGATAAAGGACAATCTATCTCCAGCAACACGCCAATGTCACAATTTTATTTTACGAACGTGAGATCTAATCACCAGATCAATTTGCATGAAACACGACACAATATCTGCTGTGTCATACAATACAACGCATTTTATGCGACGCTAATGCACAAAGTGAGTGTAATTTTTGTGTTGTGAATGGCGGAATTAAACACATTCGGATTTGGCAGTGAAGCTGTCAATGAAGGTCGATATTATTATCCTACAAAAGTAATTTACAACGATCTGGCTTAACCTCTCATATGACATGGCGTTGTGCTTGACACAGTTTTCCACTTTACAGTTAGCGTCACACGTTCTATGTACCTAGGTACTTAAGTACCAATAACTGGCTTAATCACAACGGCACATTCGGACTCTACTACTACTTTTCCCTTTGTTTGTCCGAGACGTTAAAGATAATTAGGTAAAATTCTTGATCGTTCAAAATACTCAAAGTAACGTTCATTAGGTATGCGCTAAGGAATTTGTTTGCGATCTAGGACATTATGGTAGTTTAGTCTGTCATGCTTTGTGATCCTCATCAATTTATTTAATATGTACTCTCCGTGTAGATACACAAGGACGAAGTCACCGTCGTCAGTATTATTGTTTTCTGTAGAATAAGTACCTAGTGCGGCCGTATACCTATACGAGCCAGCTAAAGTTCTCCATATCTTTGGCATAATACACTAAAGTCGTGATTCATTTGTCAAATTATACACTCCGTAATGAAACAATCAGTCACGATTCTATGGTCCATCGCAGAAAATGGTATTATAAGTGTGAAACTTTGTTTTAGCATTGAATTGATTATATTTATTATTTATTATTATACATCATTAGTTATATATATACATCATTGACTGCCTCGTTACGTCTAGTGGTCCCAAGCGCGACTGCTACGCTAGAGGTCCTGGGTTCGATCCCCAGGTCGAGCAAAGTGTTATTGGGTTTTTCTATGAAATTCTCAGTAGCAGCTCGGAGTCTGGATTTGTGCCCGGTTGATGGCAATAGGCTCGCCCCCTATTACATGGGACCTAAACATACCGGCGAAATGTGGATGTACATTAGTACACCTCTGCCTAACCCTTCGGGGAATACAGGCGTGATGGTATGTATGGATGGTACATCATTAGTTTTTGTTTTGTTTTGCTGACTAGGCTTATGCAGAGCCAGTTACTTGCAGCTCCATAGCTGCAAGTTTTGGCAGGGGTAATTAATAGTGTACAAAACAACATTTAGATACCATTGTCTAACTGTTGTTTTGTACACTATTACCCCTGCCAAAAATAAAATGAGGTCCACATATTAAACGAAGGCCTCCTCCAGACACTTCCACAACGACCGGGTACCTATGTGCCGCCTGCATCCAACGACTCCCAACAACCTATACCAAGTGGTCTGTCCATCTCTTTGAAGATCGTTTCACACTGCGCTGCGTTTTTCGGAGCGTGATCTCCACTTGATAACCTTCTTGCCCCAGGGGATATCAGTTAATCTATACTATATTATATATATATATAATATTAGGTATAAAGCTGAAGAGTTTGTTTGTTTGCTTGAACGCGCTAATCTCAGGAACTACGAGTCCGATTTGAAAAATTCTTTCAGTGTTAGTCCCATTTATCGAGGAAGGCTATAGGCTATATATCATCACGCTGAGACCTATAGGAGCGGAGCATAAATGAAAAATGTTGCAAAAACGGGAAAAATAAAATGCAGAAAAGCCGAGAAACCACGCGGGCGAAGCCGTTGGCGGAAAGCTAGTATTTAAATAAAATTACTTTGTACAGATTTTATCGCGTTATATTCATATTATAAATACTGCGAGACTGAAGGATACGGTGAGCTCGTTCTGCGTGACTAGATCAAATAATGATTCACAAAAATGTAGGGTAGCTGTTGGTAATTTTGACGTTAGGATGACAAACACCTCAGTCCATCCGTGTAAAGGGTCCGAAACGTCTGGAATTAAATAATATCAATATAACGCAATCGAAGGTTCTTCTTCTATCGTGTCGCCACGAGTTGAGCTAGTTGAAGCTGTGATTATTAGGCAGCCTCAACCACAGTAGATTACCTAATAGAAAATCTGCCTGCCCAGGGTGTGCCGTTAATGGCTATCAATAAAAAGTAGTTAAAAACTACGTCGGCACTATTAGTGCACAATTTAAACCACAGTTGATCTCCTAAGTCCCCATAACAGATTTGTGGAAGGTATTAGTATTTAAAAAACAGCATTCACTGCATGCTTGGAATAAGGTGCACCAATGTTACAAATAATTTCAAACGATATGATATTATGTCATTTTAATTGTGTAAAAAAATAAGTTGTCATTTGTAGATTGTAAGACCCTCGGTCACGCTGCGCAGACGCACGCACGACAGACCGTGCACAATGCGCACGTCTTTCAAATTTTATGTTATAAAGGCTCCAAGGAGATATCAAGATAACACATCCGTGCTGTCTCCATACAATTTTTCTATGAATTTCAGTCTTATGTTAGGTGCTTGCAACCACGATGTAGCCATAGTTAACGAAGACAGATTATATCATACCTTTTAAAATAAATCATAGATTCTTGTGTCCATTCTATCTATAAAATAATTCATAGATTTAAAAGTCACCACAATATACGAAAAAATATTTCTTTAAAAAAAGTATTTTAAATCTTACCTTTCCCTTGCTATCAATACAGTCATTATGAAGATATTATTTTTTACGGGTCCTTCTTTAGTCCTAGTTAAATAAGGGTATTGTTATATCATCTACAGGTATAATGTTATATCTAATATTATACCTGTAGATGGAAAAACAATCATAATAAAAAGCTAAGCTATATTATCTCCAATAAAATTAAATAAAACAGAATGAGTCAGCGAAAGCAACATTATAGATCTTCATTCAAGTCTAATAGCCACTTAAAATAGGTAAGTACATTGCCAAGGTAGATCATTAAACGGGTAATAACCATTTATGTTTGAAGCTATTATAATAAAGACGTGGTGTATACAATGTGAACAGCACATCATACAGTCTAATTTGAAACTTCTAGCTTTGAAACAGGTCGCTTCGAGTATTTCATGTCCCAGTCAAAACGTCCTGCTGATCCTACATAGTCCCTACGGTCATTGAACTTCGGTCATTGGTAATGATATATGTATCCTATCAAACGGGAATAGTTAACTCAAAGCAGCTATGCATCTTGCTTTAAAAGGTACCTAAGTACATACATGATACCTACCACTAGATATGTCTGGTCTCTAAAAAATTGTTTTGGCGTTTCTTCTAAGATGTCGTCAGTAAGGAAATGCCGAGCCGAGGCCAACTAGTCTACCCATAATAAATCTAGAAAATAGACTCGTAAAAGTGTCTTTATAAATTGTAATTATGAATTTAAATAAGTATCTATCTATAAATAGACCTTATAAATAAAATTTAAATGCAGATAAAAATTATAAAAAGTTGGTAAAAGTTAAATGAATTTCCTATTTAGACGAAATGGCCATTACTTAACAACGGAAATGTCGCATCCGATATAACAGTTTTAATTTTATTCTTTAGCCGTTGGTAACTTTCGCTCTTACAAACAAGTTTTGACAACACATTGTAATCGATTTCCATCCGTTTGTCCTCAACATCACTGTGGCATAATGATATAACGCGATCGTTAACGGCAATCGAGGAGTTAAATGCGTGATCAAGCTCACTTTTTCTTAGTACTTATAAAATATACATTTATTTATTTATTAGAACCTACTCCTATCTTCCAGATCTACTTACTTCCTTAATTTGCCTTAATTCCCTAAATCAGCGAACTGTGTAGATATAATATGGTTTCGGTGGTTAGATGTAAATTGTTATAGTTAAACTGACAAGCTTTCTCCTATCTCAAAATTGGCGTGATCCGAAGACATCCCCGTGTCACGATTAACGAAAACTTTAAGTTCGAGAAAGTACGTTATTAAGGTGAAAGCGAAACTCGACCACAGTGCACGGGACAGACGCCAAAAGTTATTACATAAAACGCGTCTTGTTTACCGATTAGGTGAGATTTTGTGGCGGACGCAACGACCCGTAAGCCGCAAAGGCCGTGGTGTGACACACAATGGCCGACACGCAGGCATTCCTACTGCGTGTTGACTATAACGATACTTCTATGGCTTTATTTATTTCGCAATCAAGATTTCTCGTGATAAAACTATCCATAATGTTTAGGTAATACTTATTTAAGATGCTTTAAAGCAACACTTGTGGGTGTACATTAAGTACACCTCTGCCTAACCCTTCGGGGGAATACAGGCGTGATGGTATGTATGTATGTAAAGCAACACTTGTGAGACATTCATAATTACTCTTTCATATTTTCCACAATTCACATAATAACTACGGATTAATTAAAAACCTTCGAATTCAAAATTTACCCAATACCTCCTTGGGTAACGTAAGATCGGTTTACCTTAAAATATTAAAATAAGTACTTCCGCAGTTCGATTTTCCTACATTACAAGCATTGAGCAATCACTATCCGTATAAACTCAATAAATAAGAATTTGAGACTAGTTTTGAGCCTTAGATATAATCTCTTGTCAAATAATATATTCAAAATCATATAATGTAAGTCAGTCCTACATATACACACAATTTCACACTCGCACACATTAAGCAGACGCCCAGAAGATCAAGATCGACCAAGATCTCAGAAGATACTACCAAATTATTATTGTGTCTGGTTTAAATTCATACCTAATAGCAGAAGTACAGTATCGATACAGACTTACTAAGTTAATGTATTACTTTTGTACGTATCCAGTAACTAGGTCAAGATCTGTATAAGTACCTTCTTCGAACAATTTTACGCATCTGACGACGCCGCCCGCGCCGCCGCTGTCTGCAAATTCATATCAGGGCCAAACTTACATTTAATTAATTGACCCATTATTCTACTGCGTGTTGTCTGGAACTCCAATGTTAACCAGTCCGTGAGACCTTTTGATGTACCATCTTTTCACAGTTAAATGCCTCCCATGTATACTTTTAATAGCAGGTAATTGGTAGGTGCAAGTGGTCCGACAATGTGTGGTCTACTGTTTCTTCATCGCTCCCGTTATCCATTCCATTGTTTGTTAGTTGATGGTGAAACACTGTATATATTCTTTTATCAGACACCTACACCTTCCTTAACAATAACTTACGGGTATTTATTATGTACCTACTAAATTAGAAACATCTAACCTACTTAATAGAACTAACATTATTTGAATAGCCGATTTTGTCTTCGGCAATTAGTAGATATAAAATATTAATTATCGTAAGAATAATATAAATAATTATTCGGAAGCTACATACGTAATATATAACACTGCTATTACGGCATTAGAGCATATAAAACAAACAGTGCAGACGGAATGAGTGTGACAACCGGTGCGTGATACATAAATTTTATAGATACTTAAGGCATGTAATATTCAGCAAGTCGATACATTTTTATATACCTAGGTATATCCAAGCGGCTGTGGCTTGGTCCACGAGGTGGAAAGTCATCGACGTGCCCTTTGTAGTACCTACCTAGGTATCTACCTAGTTGACATATCGTAAGTAGGCTAACAGTAGAGATACTGGATTGCTAAAGGCTAGCAATCCAATAGGGATATTCTAAAAGCAAATCGGATCAAGATTTGCATTTCAGATTATTGCATGTTAATTTTGTCTGTACAGAAATTGATCGAGTAAGGGTGGATACAATTTAAAACATATCCATATTACATTAGTTTACATGAGATTTTGTACACATGGCTACACATCAAGCTATACAAACCCAGGTTAGGCTGGCCTCGCACTATGCGGAAAGTGTTAACAATGCGAGGTCAGTCGATACTGGATATGTATAGCTTGATGTGTAGCCGTGCGTTGCGTACCTACTTGATTTCTTGATGATAAGATGAGATCCATCTCCTGGCTGCCAGATCCTACAGGGACCTATTCGAAATATGAAATTTTGATAATGTCAAGAGTACCATCGGGCACAAGTTTTTCGGAGCGTGTCGTTACTATAGGCGCCTACATATAGAGGTTTGATGATGATCATGGTTGCACGAGGCGTCTTAATAGTAATTATAGTTACAATGGATGTTTAAAAGGTGAATACAAAACAATTCACACTCTCACACCTACAATTAATTACTGGTTTAATTACGATTACAAACATATTATCGCGTGTCGCATACTTCACATAATTAAGTTCAAGGCAATGTTTTTTTACATAAATTTCAGAGAACATTGATATCATGACCCAACCAAGACGTTAGACTCGTATCTATCCATATTAGTAGGTACCTATTACAAAATTAAACATACATACCTACCATCACGATTGTATTCCCCGAAAAGTTAACCAGAGGTATAATAATGTACACCCACACTTCGCAGGTATGATTAGGTCTCATGGTATAGAGGGTGAGCCTATTGCCATTAACCGGGCACAAATCTACACTCCGAGTTGCTTGAATAATTTAAACGTCTTACCGTAGGAGTGCGGAGGCGGCAGAAAGTAACCTAATGAGGAGATCCAAAGATTGGGTTCTGTAGCTTCACAAGGAGAGGCCTACGTGTAGCAACTAACCGAATAAAGGCTATGAAATGATGTGCAAAATGTTAAGTAGATAGGTACAAATTAAGATACCAATAGAAGTTGTATCGATATGCCTGTTGCAGGGCTTAATAATTACCGTGAGAACAGAAATGAGTCATTAAGTGCCGAGAACTATTCCTATAATTAATACAAAAGAACTGAACACTATATATGCTTTGTAAAGTCCTGTATTTACCTCAAATTGTTGCTTGACCAAGTCTTTGGTCTGTCTTTAGATATACCCTGAGGTAATAAACATTAAATAGGTAATAAATCACTGGTTGTACAACCTAAACAATCATTTATTTGTTACATGGAATATCCGTATCGCAACGGTCTATTGCAGTCAGATCATAATAATATGATTGTTCGCTACCATCGCTCAATCCTATTTCATAAATTTGCTTGCTATGAATTACACTTTAATTACAGAATAATCCAAACATTTTAATTCTACACCTGCAGTATAGACATTACGAACAACAATCCAATTAAACCAATTAAGTAACAGCATTTCAATTTTAATAAAAGTTTCATATACCTAGTTTATTGTAATCAAAATAAAAATGAAATATAATAACTAACTTGATTCCAATGGTGGTAAAAAATTATGTGTATGAAAAATTAAACAAATATTATAGCAGCAATTTGTATTGAAATACCAACTGAAATTATCTACGCTTTATAGAACCAAGACGCGGAAGTAACAACCAGTGAACAAAATCGATACCGACTCACGAATGATCACGACTCGAAACACAGTTTAAGATTCGTGAGTCATGTGAAAATAATTGCATTTCAAAACAAAGATTCGTATATAACTATTCTAATTTATGCATTTTAGAGATATTTTTAGAAACTATAAGATATAAATAGCAGTATGGCTGTTGCAAGATGAGGTGCTTGTCTGTTTGACACGTGACAGCGGTGGTCATCGCAGAGGTCGCGAGGGTCGCACGCGCCGAACCGGACAGTGAAAGCAACCCATCCGTAACTAACACTATGTTCACACACTATAATCCATCAACATTACGACAACATGGTTTCCAATCGATAATAAAAATTACACGGAAGTTATTATTTCATTAATCCGGTTAATTTGCTCGACTGGTCGCTATGCCTCGACAATCTCCTTAGAACAAGGCCGACAGTAATAATATAAATTTATACTGATGCAAACGGTCTCTTGAACTCAAAAAAATATAAATCTGGTTCCAAAACGATAGTGTCAGACCAGCTATAGTTAAAAGTATGAGTATAAAAATATGCACCAAACGCCATTAACTGCATAATAATAATTTAAAATACTTATTAGAAGTTGATATCGAAAAGTTAGGCAATACATCCGGACCCGAATTCCCGTCATACGCAGGTTATCACGCAGACAAGACACAAACGAAACAAACTTTGAAGGACACTTCTTATTTTCGACCAACACAACAAATTTCGGCTATAATTTTATCAATGGTAATTTAAGTATTAAACCACTGAAGCAATGTTTAGCTTCTACACTATACCAATTTTCTCTATAAGTAACATTTAAGCCATTAAATAAAATAAAATATTTTTTTTTCGTAAAAACAAAGTAGAGCTCTTTAGTTTCTTGATCGTTTACGTTTACCGCCTACTAGTACTACCTTTATTGTTGTATTTATGCGAAATAAGACTAAGTATACTTTTTGGTTGTCCTACTCGTCCTCGTTATTTATAATTATTCTGAAGACGCGTTGCGTGACGGTTGCATCAAAATTGCATCACATCACGCTCATGCACTGCAGAATACTTAAAGACTTTCTGCAGTTCACTCATAACCTATTCATCATGCGGTAAAAAATTATTTTCTCCTGCCTGCAGCTTTTAATAAATCACCAAAAAAATATTGAAATTGTTCCAATGACTTCCTCTTAAAACTCGTTTTGTCTCAACATACTTAATTAGGAAAGGTAAAAAAGAAAGTATCGAAATCTATAGGTAGGTATTAAATTCCCCATCATAGTCGTCATAATTAGACATGAGATTTGATCACGACTAACAACGTAGAATATTCTAGTTACTTATATGCCACGGTTTTGTTCAAAATAAGAAAAGTCTATATTACGAAATAAAAATATAGGTCTCTGTAACCTGAATTTCCTTTCATTCGTATCAAATACATTGTTATACTTAACGGTTTCAGTGTATCAACCATATATTAATCAAAATATGGAGTTCCTCGTGATTAATGCTTGACAGGAACTAGGTAATAGGGTAAGCAATTATGATTCCTTTGCGTTACCTATAGCTATGATATAAGAAGACTGCGAAGAACGTAATCATGACATAATGTGCATAAGGCACGCATTTCTTATAAATGGGCAGCGTTTTCATATGCTGTAATAAGTCCGTTAATCCAAATATACCATTTAATTTGCTTACTATTGTAGATTTACAATAATATCACTTGCATTTGTTTGCTTTAAATTATCTACTAAGTACTGAAATCAAAACAAATAACATATCAAGTTCTGCTTGTTGATAACCACCGTGTGTTCTGATAAAAAAAATGTTTTGAGTAAGTTATAAGTAAGTGTCAATCATATGATGATTAAAAAATAAATGAAATGAAATGAATGATTTTATTTTATGTAAGAAAATCTTATTTACATAAAAGCATATGTACATAAAATGTGATTCAATTCTAAGAAAAGTATAATTTTGTACATAAGTATTATACTCGTCAATAATTAAATGTAATTTAGAAAATATCAACTACAGGACCTTGATGTAAGACTTTTTGTAACAATTGCATCCTGGTTTTAAATAATATTTAGATAATTTGCACGTAAATTTAAGACGGATCTTCGCGCCTTGGGCGCTAAATTTGGGAATTTGAGCACAAAAGTGTTAATACTTAGTTTTGAATGCATTATAGTTAATTTTGCACTTTCTAGTGCCTTAAACCTAGAATGTGTCATAGCCTTATTATTTATTCGTAGGTCATTGCCGAATAATTTGCAAAAAAGAACAAGAAAAGATTGAATTTGGCGCCCAAGGCTAAACGCTTAGCCTTAATTGAAGATTTCTGAACGATTTTTTTTTAGATTTAATGAAGGTAGTATATGTATTACTTACAATATTTTAAACTAGCTTTCCGGCCACGGCTTCGGCCACGTGGCTACTATTATATGCATGTTTACTACATATAAACTTTCCTCTTGAATTACTCTATCTGTTGCAGAAAACTGCGCTAAAATCCGTTGCGTAGTTTAGATCTAAGCGTACAAACAGCAGAAATGTCTGTTTTATACTGTTTAAAAACATAACATAAACATACCATCACGCCTGTATTCCCCGAAGGGTTAGGCAGAGGTGTACTTAGTGTACACCCACAGTTCGCCGGTATGTTTAGGTCCCATGTAATAGGGGGCGAGCCTATTGCCATTCACCGGGCACAAATCCAGACTCCGAGCTGCTACTGAGAATTTCATAGAAAAACCCAATAACACTTTGCTCGACCTGGGGATCGAACCCAAGACCTCTAGCGTAGCAGTCGCGATTGGGACCACTAGACTAACGAGGCAGTCTACATCATCAGTCTACGTCATACTGTTTAAAGAAGTAACTAATTATTTAATTAAACAATTCTGTAAAGAAATACTTATTTTGGAATGATAACACAACGATTATTACAAAATCAATCCAAGAGCAATCGATGAACCTCAAATAACGGTAGGTATAGAGGTTCACTCGGACAAAGAACTGAAGAAATACCTACAATGATCTTACATAAGTAAGTAGTCAATATCTTTCAAAGTTTCAACATAACTGACCAAGCATAACATTAAGTGTCCAAAGACGAGTCGCGGCAAAGAATTCAATCAATGATTACAATTAACAGTACCTACGGTTAATGTAAATATGAAGTAAAGTTATTAAATACTTTGATATTTAATCTTTTTCAGTGCAGTTCTTGACTACATAATAGTATCCTCGTCAATCCACCAGGAGCAGCATGTCAAATTCCAGAAAAAAAACGACACGTGTCATATTCGTCTTTCTCTTGATAAGGTTTTGGATGCCGAAGATCTACCCCCGGTAAAAGCCTGGTGATCTGGCATACAGGATTTATCTCAGTACGGACTCCAGTCTCTGACGAAAAAAAAAACACTATTCTTTTGTTATTGTAAGGTATAAGCTGATGGTAGACGGCAACTGTAGCCTATAGACCCCAGCAACACCAGTAGTTTCACTAGCGCGTTGTCATCTTGCATTCTCATTAGCTACGAAAGCATTAGCCCGAAGGGTTAGGCAGAGGTGTACTAATGTACACCCACATTTCGCCGGTATGTTTAGGTCCCATGTGAGGGCGAGCCTATTGCCATTAACCGGGCACAAATCCAGACTCCGAGCTGCTACTGGGAGTTTCATAGAAAACCCCAATAACACTGCTCGACCTGGGGATTTAACCCAGGACCTCAAGCGTAGCAGTCGCGCTTTGGACCACTAGACTAATGAGGCAGTCAAAATCTTACTACATAAGCAGGTAGTACTGTTACAATTTCTACCATTATATTATTAAACACATCGGCTAATGCGTCTTTCTTTGCAATACATTTAATTGCGGAAATGAAAATAAGCTCGTTGCGTTTAGCTCGTAGGAGAAAGCTCTTCACTTGCGGACAAAAAGAAAAAGAACACTTCCTTGTTTTAGAAATGTCCATCAGACGATTAAATGTAGTTTGGCTAGTGTATTTTAAATAACTACAAGAAGATACATAGAGGAACAATACAACAACAACTACATCCGAAGCACCTAGATCCGTTTCCTGTTGCCATTACCTGCGCAAATGAAGGTATTCGAACCTACCATGTTATTAACCTTATGTGTTTTCGTATTTAGATAATCTCACCAAACTTGAAGAGCATTATGGCTGTGACCATTGAGCATTTTTTATTTACTTTGTAATTATATCTATTACGTTACATTCATTACTAGCTTTCCGCCCGCAGCTTTTTGACGACAACACGATTTTGACTGTTTATTTTTTCTATTTCTGGCGGGATATTGCAATTATCTAAAGTTTATTTCCGTCCGCTCATTTGCTCGCGTGGGCCAAAAAAATTTGCTCCATTATATTATTTTATTTAAATATAAAAATAACATGTAAATTTGTTATACATTCGTTCATTTCCTTTTAGCTAGAGCGGTGGTCTATCATTCTGGAGGCATCTTAGGGTCGATTTCACTTAGACACAAATAGGCAGGTACAAACAGTGGAAGACCACTTTGCTCTCGAGAATTAAAATTGCCCTTCTTTGTACACATACCACATTGGTGGTTTTTCTGTCTGGTTTCAAAATGAACAGACTGCTTTTAATACTGATTCAGTAACAGGCTACATAGAATTTCCCGTGTGAGAAGCAATCTTCCCTTAAAACTATGCCTTCCACCCTTAATGACTCACCCTGAAGTTTATTTATAGTCATTGCAAAGCAGATCTTAAGGGGGAAACGTAATTGTTCTTAAAAACATAGACGGAGGGTATGAATTGTATTCGAGGTATGAAAACTGAATTCCCCCGAGGACATCCAGTAATCACAGTGACCTTTTTAATATTTTTGTGCAATGCTGATACGTCTAGTCCCGCTACATGGAGACGCAGCAGCATGACTTGTTTGTGGATGGATGGCGGTTTATACTGTCAGAGTGTGTGCGTTTTTGTGAGAAGGATGTAGAATCGTGTTTGTATTTATTTTAGTAAAATGTAGTAGGTATAAGTTTCTCTGTGTCTTCAGTTATTGTAATTAGTCTGTACCGTTTTAATTGAAGTAAATAAATAAATAAATAAATTACAGGTGTTAACACTGTTAAGGAACTCCACAGGATTGTAAACTGCTTCATCCGCTTGTAGCACTGAATCCAATTTCTGAGCCCTCCAACGGTTTAAGAAGTATGTATTTAATAGTTGCTGAACTTTTGTTGTTTGGAGTCAGTATTACACGTTCGCACAGCCATTCTATAGATTTCGTTTGTATATTAGAAAAATCAGGATACACTCTAAGGTCTAACATAGTCACCTGTCACTACTGTATTCAGGAGAGACGGTATACATATTATTGACAATCTCCATTTCCTATTTTAAGTAATAGCTCAAAAAACTCTCCAACAGATGCATCTCTCTCGTATTCCTTTTTAAAGATAATCATGTTGGGCCATAGGTCTGACGATGTCTCTGACTGCGTTTGCTCGAGTTCCTCTAGGTACAACAGAATCTGACAGAATTCCCCTGCCAGCAACACAGTAATATCACCCATCACTCTATTGCCGCTTCTAACATCTTTAGGAAGGGTTCTATGGTGCGCCTCTCCATTCCACCTTTGTGTGCCAAAGAAAGGATTTTATACGTTTATCATCCAAACTTTCTTGAATAAAATCAGATTGAGTTTTCTAAGTCAAAATGAGAAGTAATTTAAATCAAGAGCACTAAGGAGTATTGATATCAACTTCGAAGCAAATCACCCCCAAAATAAATTTCTACCCCTTTTTAACTCCGTTAAGGGATGAATTTCAATAAAATACGAAAAACGTCTTCCATCGATTCTGTTATATAGAATGTTTATGCAAAATTTGAAGTAGATTGGACCAAGGAATCACGTTTTACCATACAAACTTTGCCCCCCTTTTTCACCCCCTTAGGGGTCGAATTTCGGTAAATTGTTTCTTATCTGATGCTTACGATATACAAAGAGTACCCCCTTCAGGTTTCAGGTCTTTACGATCAGCGGCAGCAGCCTAAAGGCTGTGCGTTGATCCGTCAGTCAGTCATTCAGGACAAAGCATTTTATATGTATAGAAGATAATAATTTTTTTTGTTTTAATTAGACTAGACTTGGTACTAATTTTAATCGAATCTACAGCTTACAACATCATTATAAATAAATGTAGTATAGATACATAAAGAAATATCTACATTTGTTTTGAAACTTCGCGAATTTCATGAATATGATTATTTATTAGCAAAATGTTTCATAAAGGCCTTGAAAATAATTTTACGAATAATATGAAATAGGTATTTTATTCTCAAACACAAAAACCGCAAGCTCTGCCTTGATTACATGCCACAACGAAATAACTTTAACATACATTTGTAATAATATGCTGAAAATTAAATTGGCTATGCGGCTCTACAATTATTTACCAATCGTTTCTCACCGCCAAATAGCAGCTCCTAAATACTACTTTTGGTGGTGCAAAGTAAAATAGTTTAAATTCGTGATCTTGTGCAGTTATTGTGACGACAGATTTTGTTATTCACGACGTATTGTCTTACATTTTAAAAGTTATATGAGCCCACATTTATCTTAAGATGTCGACAGTCCAGTAAAAAAAAACATTGACGTCGAAATTGCGATATAGGTATTATATTTCCACCCACTACTTCTTATATTTTATCTTCATATAACAGTTGCAACAGTGGCAGGTAAATGTTATGCAAATATGCAGTGCCCTAATATATTGATTGGTTAATTAACTTTCTAAAAAAGTAATTATCGCTCTCTTTACTGTAGAGATAGAGAGATTCTATCGTTGACCCAAACTTGTTTTTACTTACATACTAATGCCATAATCTCTGTGAAAACTAAGGTTTCCATAGAGATTTTATAGAAAAGAAAAAAGCAAATAAATAAATGAGCGATATTACTTAACAATAAATACAGAAATAAAGAACACATAAAACCTCAAAATAAGATGCGATCGATGCATTATTAAGAATGAATATTGAATACCTACAGATATATTATTGTGACGATTTCTGTGTAGGTAAATCCTGCAACATATTCATTCTCTGCCCTTGGTAAAATAAACTGGCAAGTAGAGCTAGGCGTTCCACTAAACACTAAATACCAACTTGTATGTATAGGCTTAGGTTAATTAATTAAATTTCTAACACAAATTCGTATAGCGTACAAGGTTAGTCTATCTAACAAAGAGTTTGCTATATAAATATAATTCAAGGAGAACGTTAAGCACAAAACAGCATTGAGTTTTCATGTTACAACAAATTATTATGGTTATTACGTTCGCGACACAACCGCAAAATACGTTAATAATCCGCGCTGCTCATACAAGTTTTTCAGAAGACATTGACAATGGAAATAAAATTTGCAGCTCTAAAGCGTTTTCGTGAGGGTCATTGCGCAACAAACGAGCGTAAAGGAGGTCCAATTAACATAATTAAACGCAACAAGAGTGCATAACTCAAGTACTTTCAGCGTGATTCCGGTGATTTTGCATAGCTTATACGAGTTGTGTCACAAGATCGTTTACGGTTGATTAAACCTAAATTAAGTAGGCACCTACCTACCTAAATTGTGAAACTAACTAACTAAATTACGATTAAAAAACTAATTACGAGTGATAGATGGAACGGAACATCACAAAAAAATCTAAGAACACTCTCTGAAATATTATAATATTGTGACAAAGAATGAAATCAAATGCAATCGGGATCAGAGCTTGTGTATAAAATAAAAATAATCCCAAGTTTAACCCTCGTTATCAAATATAAAAAAACAACTTCAGTTAATTTTCATTTGTTTTTACATTAGGTAAATTATGTTATTGTAGTTACCCATTCATCATTGTTGTTTACAGGTTCGTTGGAAGTTAAAAGCCTCAAAGTCTATAGCCTGTTTTTATGAAATCTGAACTTCCCAAATAATCATTTCTAATCTAGCACTAACTATGTAAGTACTTACCGTATAAAAGTAGCGCAACTATCTCCATTTTGTAATCCATTGTAGTTAAAATAATCTTTATAAACAGTCATTCATGCAGTTTTAATAAAAAATCACGTAAACAATGACGTAAATATTTCCCGCGTAAAAACGCAATGGCCGAACTCGCGCGTGCGTCTGGCGCGCTTCGCGATACGAATGTCGAATGACCGCATGACTCGAGAAACGTGCCGTACAGCCAAATTGTCGTCGGCATAAGACCGTCTTCGTATCAGATTTATATTTCAAGTTAATACTACTAATAACAACGATGTTAAAAAAATCAATTTATAAGTAACATAAAAATAACAGTGTTCATTTCACTTTGGTTGCCTGGAAGAAATCGCTATAAGCGATAAGGCCGCCCATTGTACCTTCATTTGTTTTTGTGGATATATATTTTTAAGCTTGCATATGTGGTGTACAATAAAGAATAAAATAAATAAATAAATAACGTATTTATAATAAATAAATAAAAACAAAAACGTAGTACCGCTTATTTAATAAAATAGAGTACATACACAATTACATATACTCAAATAGCATGCTGGTGAACCTAGATATTCATATATTCGGCTAAATTGGTGTTTCATTACTACTTGACATTCTGATCTTGATATAATATCTAAATAATAATATATATAAATAATAAAATCCTTCTCATAATATTATAAATACATAATAGGTATCCAATATTACCTGTATTACTGGTACGTAATATATTTCTTTGAGCATTACACGCATTATATCATATTATATTAATGTAATGTTTAAGGAACACTTAGCCCAGATACCGATTTGCATACTCATCGCACGAATATTGTGATAGAATTTACTTAGTTGAGTTATTGAGTAGTGTTAATAAAGAAGCATAGGTATATGTTTGGTAAGTAATTATAGAACATAGTACCTAATATCTAATTATTAAGTATCTCACGCAGATGATTCAGGAAGTAGTTAGTTACTTTTTTTAATCTAACGATGATATTTATTTTGACTCTTTTATTACGTAGGCTTGTATGGCATGCGCAAATGCCACAAACATCCACAAGAAAAAATTCAGCATGGCCAAGAAATATTTCCCACGAATGGTCTATTCAACAAGTAGGCAATTCATATCGACGACCCTTGGCTATGAATCGACATTGTATGGAACTGTGGAACAATGCTAGTTATTAAATGTATGTTCTTATGAGAATGAATAACTATAGCCTATCTATATATGATAGGAACTGCCCGCTCTAGCGGGTGGTCAAGGATTTTTTAAAGAATTAGAATGCGGTCTTTATAATCAATAAAATATTACGGGTTCTGCTTCTAAAGCATCTACTATCAAGTTCTTCGAACGAAAGTACAAACTGGGGGCCTACCATAAACTCTTATAGCAGGTCAATTTTAGACGGAAAGTGAACTGTCGTGTTATTTTGTACCATGAGCACATCAAATAACCGGCCAGCCAGCGGTCACGTGACTTAAGCCGGCGAGCGGTCACGTGACAACATTTCAGCGGGCTGACCTGCAAAGAGCTTTACCATCAACTCATTTTTGACATTAGAACACTTGAAATTGAACTGCCCTGCAGTCATATTTAGCAGCCGTATAAAAGTAGCTTTTATTGACCTGTTTTCTTTAATTTGTAAGAATAACCTAAAGTAAAAATGACTTAGTGCATAACATACTATTGTGGCATTATTAAAAATTTTAGACAGAATGAAAGTATTATATTTTCCGTTCATTGTCGATGTGTGATGAAGATGAATTACTTACTTGATTTCTTGAGTAAGATATCGATAATATCCACGGAAGAGTTTATCTCTTCCGCGATAATATCAGTGATAAACTCATCACTAAAATCCAAAAAATAGAGTTGGTAGATATACTTACCAGAAAATAAAGAACACATTATTTATTTTTAATTAATTGTTGTCTGCCCAGCCTTTATAATATTTGATAGCACCACCAACAGCAACAATGGAATTCCAATTTTCCACCACCTCCGTCCGCATCACACATCTTCGAAACATTGACCGAGCACGTTGTAGCCCATTGCAATGTTTTTGTGATTATTTAAAATTCACACAACGTTTCCAATTGTTCATACGAAACTCTTTTTTAAATCATGATAACTTAATTTGATATTTCCTTTACCACTCACAACGACGAACACGATACAATTGTCTGCTATGACGAAACTAACTTCTTATGAGTGTTCCAAAAATTTTTTTAAAAATCCACCATACCACACCACTCAAGAAGTTATTATGATCTCGTAAATTGTGCATAAGAAATTATTTGATTCGTATGTACTTAAAGCTTCGTTCGAAAACAGCCCTTATTTTAGTTGCTTGTATGCTAAGTGTTTTAAGTATTGACAAGGGTCTTTAACATTTAAATCATGATAACTAAAAATGTTTTGCAACAAAACTTAGTGTCTGTAGAAGTATCACTCTCATAAAAACAGTATTTTGAAATAATTATCCTAACTTCCTTAAAACCGTAAAACCGATAATAATGCGAAAGCGTATTTCAGAACGTTTATTTATATTTAAGCGAACCGGACAGCTTTAGTGTAGCAGGTCTGAAGTTGATGCATTGCAGGGCAGTTTGAATTGTTCATGGTACAAATAGAAAACCTGTCAGGTTGACCTGCAAAGTTGGCCTGTCCTGTACTTGGCAAATATTTTAAAAGTTCATGGTAGGCCCCCTGATCAGCTTCAGAATCAACCTAATAACAATTCAATTCCTATCTATATACTGCCAATTACAGCTGCTTTATGCTATATTATACATTATTTATTTCCAATAGAATAACACAAATTTAGCTATGCGAGAAAAGGAACCTTTTGAAATAATAACGCTGAAAGTATCGGTTACTTGTCTAACCAAGGCACTTAAAGCTTAGTTGTAGGTGTGGTAGCACATATACTCCGGATACTCCCTCACAATAAATCATAGGCAGGTATAATATAATAATAATTTTATTTAATATAATTTTATTGTCCTCTAGTAGAACAACACAGACTCATAAAAAATACTTAGTCGAGAACTTCTTGACTCAGTATTAAGTAAATGTAGTATGGTACCTAATTTACAAACCAATAAATGTACTAAAGTAATATCAGCCTCCCTTAGGATCACTCAATAAGTCCACCAACGCAAAATATTGTGTATTGATTCGAATATCCGCGGTGCTACTGTACTAGTAATAATTCTAAATGTTCAATAATGCTCTTGGTGCATCTCCACAACCAAAAACGGACAACGTGTCTTTTGTCCCATATAAATAGCATATAGATCGGCTGCTAAAGAAAAAAAATAAGATTGTTGGGAAATTACGATGACATGAGATTTAAAAATATTTTTATATGAAAATATTACAACAGTGTTCTACAAACTCTGATACATTTAAATCATTTACCTAATATCATTTGGTTTTATATAACTTTACATATCAAATTTTGAGCAATATTTATAGACAATTTGCAATAAACCAATGCCTAAAAGCAGTGTTGTATCGTAGAGAGCCAGGGTAATATTGTAACCATTAGGTAAAACAGTGACGTGGTCAGTTTCTCGTATCAATAAATATGAATATAACATTTAGAAGAAGATCGCATTCTTTGTATAAAGTTTGTTCATAAAAAATCCATACAGAATTACACTAATCATTGCTAAACTGTGCAAAAGTCTGTCGACACGTCATCGAATAAAACTTGGTTCCAAGACTAATCACGATTAGAACTCTACATCTGCATCAATATAACTTGTGCCGATTGAGACATAGTGTTACGAATATAATATCTAGTAGTTACCCAACTGCCTCCGCCTAAACACCAAACACGGTCCCGTTCTAAGATTCACTGTCTAGGTAGGTACATTCTTGTGCACGAATAGGCCTTAATATGAATGTCGCGTACGTCGCTGTTTAAGGACCGAAATCTGCTACCACGCATATCGCACGGTACTTATGGCGAGAGCGGATTAACGGCAAGGCTTTTACTGAACGGCATTGTCTTCGTTTCATTCATTTTACTAAGCCTTTTACAATGAAGAATCGCTGGAGAAAACGGCGAAAACGCGGTGGTAGCCTATGGCTTATGGCCATAAGGCTAGGGCGTCGGACTTGCGGTCATGTGGTTGCCGGTTCGAAACCAACCCATTGCACTACCGACGTGGACCCACTCGTAAAACAGGCATTATAGGCAGCTTAGCACGAGGGGTTAACCAGAACACTAGTAATGTGCGATCCACACATTGCTAGGTAGTTTTTTTTTTTAACTATCATTGGAGGCAACAGTATCAGTACTTTAGCAACGTGCTACATTAGCTTGTGGCAAAATGGAACCTTTTAAAAAGGATATGCGGCAGATTAAAAAAGTTAGGAAAATCGTAATATGATTTATATTGATTCCTTTAAATGAACTCATATTTAGTATTATAGAATTCCTTCTTTTGTGCGTGATATTTTTATTGTAGGTAATTTATTTCGTAATAGAACACTCAGTAACCTACTAGGACCCTAGACAATGGCATAGCGTATTGGGGGCGGCAAGGCGGCCCGCCTTGCCGCCGTAAAAAATAATAACACAACTAAAATGCGATTTTAACAAATCTATGTATTTATTCAAATCTGTTGAGAAGCAAATTATGACCTGTACAAATTAATATAAACTTATAGGTAACATTTAATACAATAATGTGTAATCTTAAATACATATGATTTACAGTTTCTACAATATTTAATTTATTTTAAAGAGAAGAGCCGACTTCATAATTAACTGTAATAGAAAAAACACAAAAGGGATTGTTTTAAAAACAAAGTCTTTGTAATATATTGGATACTTACTTTATGAACACAATTATATCTTATTATGGTGAATCGTTTCACATTAGGCGCCAAATTCATTTTATTTCGGTTATCGCAAATTTTATGATAATGGCAGTAAGAACTTTGACATCAACCATAACTTATTCACAATCCCACAATAATAGAGGTAATAGAGGGAAAATACGCGTAAATTGAAAAAAAAAATTAGGAGGCCAAGGTGAAACACGTAATACTAGCACTGCAATGACATAGTATATTCTGATAAACCAATACAATTGACAACGGGAATTACACTTGTATATGACAACACAAAAACATATATACGTATCCATATAACGACAAACCCTTATACAATACAAAAGAAAAATCTCGCAAATAGTAATGCAACTTACGTACAAGCAGTTGGCATACGACATTAACTATTCAGCTTAGTCTTTTAACTATTTTAACACACTATACTTTTACATGGCTAATCGTGTACAATGTTCCTTAAAGTAACATTGGTAACTTGTTACGTACAAAAGCAAATTATATTCACTAAAGTAACTAAGTAGGATAATATGAAGGCATTGCAGCAGTTAAAAGACAATAGACACCTAATTCATTCATTATCACAGTGAGATTTTATGTAGTGCTTATATTATACTTAAGTATATACTTCAATAGTAAAGAGACCCTTAAAGAATGGTAATATATCTGTGGTGTAGATACATATACCTACCGAATAATAAACATACATACATACCTATATCTATACCTATTGCTACTCCTGACAAGTCAAAAATCATTTCATCATTAAGTACTTACTTACTATTTTTATACTTAGTTCGTAAAATAATTTCTAACTAAAACTAAGAACTAGAATAGTCTGTTTATCTAAAATACTGAGTTGCCGGATACATTACCTACTAACTATCTCAGTAATGCAAGACAATATAATTTACTTAGTCGTCATCCTCAACACATTAAAATGTTGAAGATGATGATAAATATTTTATTTTAATAAATGTTAAGCTTTTTCTTGTCACAGTACTTTTTTAAATGATACGACATTCTATTTCTTTACATACTAGTTACATTATTTTAATATTTTATAAATATTTATAAAATAATCAGAACAACATTTTTAAAACCTAGCATATGGCTTAACATAGCTAACGCAGTTCATTACGACAAAACTTACCCGTTTTCAAAGTATTGTAATTACAAAAATTTGAAAACGAGCAAGTTAGGCGTTGAACTAGGATAATGGCATTGACAGTTCTTATCCGGCAACTCCTGACTGAAGAGAATATTTACAAGAAGATTTCCTCAATGAGTTTCTTGTCGATCAACCGGTGTGGTTTTGGTCGAACCGGCTTCCTCCGGCGGCGGTAGAGGCGCGCGTTTAGCCGGTAGAGAGCTGGAGACAGGGCACATCTCACGTTGAACCACCAGTCGCATGACGCCACGCCCTGAGAGAACACCGTGCCGTTGGGGCACAGGAACGATGCCTGACGCCCGTCGATGTCACAGTAGTGCCACGCTGGAATACATAAAAGTAATTATAAGAAACGATGAAATTTAACAGCCTTAAGCATAGGCAACAAATCCATCCCTAGTCATACACCCTGTAAGTTATTTTGTAGAGCAATATGACATAACGTATCTAAGATGTAACTTGATAGTCCAGGATCCTAGTCGTAATTATTAATTAGTTAATAATAAGAACTAATCAAGCTGTATCAAACGACCTCCTACGACTCACCCGACCTACCACTATGACCTACCTGGCAAAAACAATTAACGAAAACAAATAATAATTAACCAAAGTTGTAATTAAATACGTTATGATTTCTCTTTTGTCAAGATTGTCTTAAGTTGGTTAAGGCTAGTTAATGCATTTTATAATTATGTGTCATAATGATCCCAAAAATGGCCCAAAACTCTGCTTTCCAGTATAAGCCCATCACTTTCTTTCACTTCCTTTTAGGAGATAATATACATCTATTAAATGATATTTGGTAATTGCGGTAACAAGCTCTGATAGTGAGAGTCTAGTGAGACTATTCGACGATCTAGTCAAAGGTCTCGAGTTCGTATCCAAGGCACACACGCACCTCTGACTTTTCGAAGTCATGTGCATTAATAATTATTAATTATCATGTAATTTTGAGTTGAGACCCGTACCTAGCAGTGGAACAGTTAAAGATTTGATCACGACTATAAATTGCGGTAGCGGTGGCTAGTGTAGGTACCATAGCAAGCGTCTCTGATTTTTTGACCCTCTAAAACGGTTCCGTAATTTATTGGTGAACGAAAATATGGTGAATTCGTAATGATACCTGCAGAAGACCCATAAATTTTTGGGAGGTTTAAGATCTAACAATTTGTTACTAGGTAAGCATTATGGACTTATTGGACTATAAAGCCTTATTACCTCTCAATCTCAGTGGAAATGCCCAGTACCTAGCAGTAGGACAATTCTTAATAATAATTTAACTTCAAATTTGCATGTTGTTGTTAATGTTTCGAATATATTAACAGGTTATCGAAATCGTGATAACTCTATAAAACTTTATCATTTTAAATTAATTATATACTTAATAAAAATATCGAATACAACCTACATCCAATCAAATCAATATAATACCTATTAATTAAAAACCACTTTTCGCTTAAAATGATGATTCTTTAACTTTAATGATACGGAAGTCATCCTTAATGATGTTATTTTACTTTGCCATTCATTAAATCAGATAATATCGGTATGCCAAAAATTAAGTTCATTAATATAAAAGCAGATAGACTAGACTAATTAATTATATATAAAACAATATACATTCGTAGGTAGGTACTTTAATAGGGGATCTCACGTTTCTGACCCAACATATCATGTCAAGATCATCTTCCGGGTTACTTTACTTGATAATTATTTGACCTCAAAGTATCTTAAGGTCAGTGTAGTAAATCATTACTTACAACAGACCAAGGTCGAAGCTACAGAATCGCAAAAACATCCATTCAGACAATAGGAAAACATAAGATGAACACCCACATTATTTAATTAATTTTGTTTTGTCTGTTTATTTTTTGTTGTTATAATATATTTCTAAGAACGAAAACTAAGCACCGCCTATTAATCCTATGATTTATGGCATGATTCGCATCTTATAATTTGTATTTCAAAAATATAGGCGTAAATCTATACACAATAGAATGCCATCATTCTAATCAATTATTAAAACCTGTAGTCGTATGACAAATTACTATATAAGTTTTGACAACGCCTCGGGCATGATTGTGTTATAAAAAAAATCTAAACACATGAGAAATATAGGTACTAAGGATTGCAACAATCGCAGTATTTCAGCATTGTTTTAGCCTCTCATAAATTTATTTTTTGACAGCTATCTAACTGCCTGTTTAGTCTAGTGGCCCCAAGCGCGTTTACTACACTAGGGGTCTTGACTGGCTTGAGTTCGATTCCCAGAACGAGCAGTGTTCCGGAATTTTCTAAGAAATTCTAAAAATCTCAGCGTTTGCATATGTGAATGGCAATAAGCTCGCCTCCATATTACATGAGACCTAAATATACTGCCGAACTGTACATTAAGTAGATACACTTCTGGCTAACCCTTCGGAAAGTACAAGCTTGATGGAATGTTATGTTATGTAATGTTTAGTTACCTTGGCAGCGTGTCTCCATATCAGCGAAAAAGCCTGGATAAGGCTGCTCATCGCAATAGAAATTGGTGTATGGCACAGCACCAAGCACCGGATAATCTGTGCCTGGCTTTCCTGAAAAAAGTCAAATCGTGAATGTTGAATACAATATAATTATACAGGTAATGTGATAATTGATAAATATTATATTTACAAAATCATATAGGTGCACAGTCGTTGAAGTCTTTTATATTACAAAAATCTTATTTTTAAGTGAGTTTTTTTTCAAGCAGCAATATTTCATATTCTTTTCTGCATAATGTTGTTATTAATTTATTAACTCAAATTCACTTTAATTTTCAAATAAAGTTTTGTTAAGTAATATGTAAATACCCTTTTTGCAAAATATTAGAAAAATGAATTACCTACTTTATTATAGACATATATTTAGTATGGACTTAAACTGGCTTAACTTAAAGCTATTATATTTAATTAAGTAACACGTTTTTAGAAGTTGAAGGTCTTCATATAGTTTAATTACACGCCCTTTGAACAACAACTACTCAACGCCACATAGATTATTTATCTATACTAATATAAAGAGGTTAAGTTTGCGAGTTCGTGAGGTTGTATCTCTGGATCTAATGAACCGATTTAGAAAATTCTTTCACCAGTAGCAAGCTACATTATTCTTGACTAAAATAGTTTATATATTATCTCGTAAAATGAAAATAAATGGGTAGTCCACGCGGGCGAAGCCGCGGGGGGAACGCTAATACTTATCTAAGAAATTAAATCATAGTATACTTTAACGTATGATTTGTTGCCATTCCATCTTTATGCGCATTTTATTTTTTACATAATAATAAAAATACAATTGCCTTTAAAATACAATTATTTTAAAGGCAATTGTATTTTTAAACAAAAACTTATTTAGGTACTTGGTTATTACAAAATGTAAACTCTATCAATTGCGGGACAACAAGCAACAATAGGAAGCAATTTCATCCGAAAATAATTGACAGCGATCAAATATCAATCATTGCATAAAAGGAATTTTATAATCTGTCTAGCTAGACTTAAAATCGTGAGAAAATGATCGTCCTGTTCGATCACGACCGACTCTTGCGCATATTAGGCCGTTCCCGGCAGTTATTTATCTACAAATAACGAAAGTTCGACTGCAATGACCACTTTCACTTCGAGTCACCACTACTATCAATTCTCGATTGTGCCAACTGCTAAAGCATCCGATACAAGTTAAATATTCCAACTAGATTAGTTGGCGCTTATTTGGAATCGAGAAATCATAGTAATACATATATAGTTCATTCCAATACTAAGTAAATGCATTCACCTTTAAACCCGATCAATTTATAGCAGATATCTACAGTGAATGCAATAATTTACTGTGCTCTTCGTAATTCGTATTGATAAGAATACCTATAGGCGTTTTAACCGCAAGTCTTACACAAGTATAAGATTTCCTTGTGAAATAGTATATGTCTTAGTAGTAAGGTGAAATATATCTTTCTAGAACCTACATAGAAAATCAAGCAAATTACTCTTCAGTCAATGCAAATTGACCTGTAGAGGTTCCTGAGAATGCATTGCGTCCTCGATTTTAATGCTTTTATTAGAAATACTGTTTTATTAATTTTTGTCCTGATATGTTATCCAATTACTCGTATTTGAAATCCTTGTGGTATAAGTATCTACATTATATCGTCAGACAGAACATGGACGTGCCCAAGAACCACGATAATACAGGAGAAAATCCTAGCAACCAATATTAAATAGCTGTTTGATGTAATTACCACGGTTATATAGAAACAAACATAAACGCTTTTACTTCTTGTTTTATGATATAAATCGAATGACGAATGAAGACTCTAATAGCTTCTTATTAGAGCTGAGCCACAAAATTGTGGTTTATATACTATGTAGTCCTCGCCAATGATTATTAAACAATCATTATTTAATCGTACATTTAATTAAAGAGACAAAAAATATGACTACACTAGACTGCTTCATTAGTGTAGTGGTCCTAAGTGTGACTGCCATGCTAGAGGCAGGAACTCTAGCCTAGTAGTCAATTCCCAGGACGAGCAAAGTGTTTTTTATATGAAATTCTCAGTATCAGGCTCGCCTTTTATTACATGGAACCTAAAAGTACCAGTGAACTGTGAGTATACGATAGTACACCTCCGCCTAACACTTCGGGGAATACAGGCATGATGATAATGTATGTTTATGTCACAAATAGCAATAACGAGGTAGACCATAGTTTCTGCCTACCCCTGTGGGAATGAGGCGTGAGTGTATGTATGTATGTTTTGGCTGACGTAACTCCTACAGTCTTATGTAAGTCTAGGAACTCTAAACATTGTGTATACAAAGTACGTACAACACAAATACAAATGTAGCAAGCAACTCATCCTAAAAGGTCGGAGTGCGAGGCGGATTCTTGATCCGGCCAGTGTAACTAATTTAAGACTTGTATCATCACTTTATTATACCGCGAACGAATATCGTTGACATTTGAATGAAAAATACATAATACCTGCCTGGCAGACTAGATACTGATTATTTTATTAAAAAATAAATATGGATTTAGATTCAAAGTGTGTTAGAAATTATGTTTTGGAAAGAATGCCTAAAAGTATGTTATATAGGTACATACAGAAGTCATTAATTAAGACTTATAATATTTAGTGCTTATGTTGTTTTCTGTTCCCACAGACAAACCGTGAAAACGGTTTTGTGGGGCCTTGTTTAAAAATGTTATTTATAAAAGTTTAATAAAGATACATACATACATACATACATTCAGTGTAACTGTTATGAAACAATTTGGTCAATGATTAGATCAGACAATAAATTATTCTTAGCATATACATAACTCTCTGTACGTCCATTGCATGAAGCATACAAATTATTATGTATAAAACTTATGCACTATTAACAACGTACGTTATGCCATCGTTTTACCGATTCAAAATCGGTAATTCATCAATGAATCCTCGTTTACCTACTTATACATCTCCTTAGTCAGTTGCAAATAACGTATAAGCCCGATAACCTTCCGCATTACATAAAAATAAACGATGTTCTGATATTACGTGACGCATCAAAAATTTACCGACCAGTCTCACGCAAGATCATCGCACAAATAATAGGTAGGTGATATTTTTAGACGTTGCCTCGCGCAGGAATTTTCTTCTTTATCGGAGATCGATGCATGAATATATATATATATATACGTACATATCGAGTCTGGGTGACTGCAGTTTGGCCATACAATTAATTATTCCGTGCAAGGATCTATCCTGAACATAAAACGAATGATAAAACGCAGATTCACTCGCATCCCAAATGAGTTTTTGAGACAAAAAGGCTAGTCTATGATCTCCATTAGGTTACAATCTATATCCTTGCCAAATATCCCTAATCAAAAAATGTTTAGCAGTTCAGGCGTGAAAGATAATAGAAAAAGAGATAGAAGATAGAAGTTATTCTGTCCATCTGTCTTTTTTATATATTTGATATGAAAAAGACGGATGGACGGAATAACTTTCGTATTAGTGTGCATATAAGTAGTTGTATAGTATGGATATAATTATGATGACTGTATTTAAGTACATCGGATGTCGGGTATCTAACGTTTTAAAACAGTAAATGATATAAAAATTAAAAGTCTTTGTACTTATACAGATAAAATACAATATTTAAGTGAAAATCGAAGCTCTTAAACAATTTTATTTATAATAATATCAATGTTTAAACTAAACTTTATAACAATCTTTAGTAAACCACCAACAATAAACCAATTCCGTATCGATTGACCTATTCACACACAAGGCTAAGTTATCAAGTAAACTTTATTTTTACTACTTCCTATCAATTATAAGGTAACTGTGATATCAGACAAGTCATTCATGGATTTTGTTTCGGAAACAATATTTACGACTAAGGACCTAGTTGTCACGTAATCGAAGTGCGAAATGGAGTGACCCTACCAAATACTGTAAGCGAGGACAGGTTGAAACAAGGTCAGTAGCGTTTACATAATAATTTGTGCCGACAAAAATAAGACTTTATTTACCATCGACCGCGACAGGACGGTTCTAGAAGCTACGAGTATAACCGGCTCATCTTCTTTTTATTAACACAGGATGTTGTTAGGTTGATATCTTTTGACTACCTAGCTTACCTACCGTTGCGTATACAATCAGTACTAATATAATAAAGCTGAAGAGTTTGTGTGTTTGTTTGAACGCGCTAATCTCTGGAACTACCAATCTGGTTAGAAAAAATCTTTTTGTATATGTTAGCCACAATGTTGAGGATGTCTAGGCTATCTAACTTAATGGCTGAAACTGCGGGGTAAAATATAAGTACGTACTAAACATAAGCTTAAAGTAAAAAACTAAATGCAGTATTTAACCTTTTGAACGCCATTGTCACATATATGTGACAAACGAAATCTTACCCTGAACGCCAACGTCACAAATGTATGACAAAATATACGTCGCACAATATTATGAAATAAACAATTTAATCATTACTTTAGTGTGTTTTCACTACCTTGTGTAATTTGACAGAAAAAGTGGCCTGGCGTCAGGGGTACGGCGATACGTTTATACTCTGGCGTTCAAAAGGTTAAAAAGCATAACTACTATTTTGATGTGTTTATAAAAGTTAATTTCAACTCAGAGTTTATCTTACGTAGATATTAAATAACATCTATATTTAGTTACTTAAACCCTGTTTTTATTGATCAACAACGATCACTCAAAAGGTTTGCTGGAAGAAAACTCAAGCTCGCCTATGTACATCGTTTGTTTATTTTTGTGTTACTATGTTTTTTCTATGTACAATAAAGAATAGTGTAGTGCATCGGAAATAGTATAGTTTAATATTCAATTAAATATTACCGATCATTAATCTTAAGATATAATACACATGAATATTTAAACATTACCTATATTTAACTATCAAATGCGACTACGGCACAAGACCGTAGAGGCGGTCAGTGTTTGTGCTTATTAAATATTGATCATGCTATTACATTGCCATTTAAAACGTCGACTCAAACTTACGCTGATATGCGAAACAATATTCATGTTTGTTGTACATCTTTGGAAC